>SJYQ01095291.1:791452-816024 GCA_006410935.1 Redunca redunca | reverse complement strand
CTTTATTGACTATGCCAAAGCCTTTGACTGTGTGGATCACAATAAACTGTGGAAAATTCTGAAAGAGATGGGAATACCAGACCACCTGACCTGCCTCTTGAGAAACCTATATGCAGGTCAGGAAACAACAGTCAGAACTGGACATGAAACAACAGACTGATTCCAAATTGGAAAAGGAGTACATCAAGGCTGTATATTGTCACCCTGCTTATTTAACTTATATGCAGTGAACATCATGAGAAACCCTGGGCTGGAAGAAGCACAAGCTGGAATCACGATTGCCAGGAGAAATATCAGTATCCTCAGATATGCAGATGACACCAGCCTTATGGCAGAAAGTGAAGAGGAACTAAAAAGCCTCTTGATGAAAGTGAAAGAGGACAGTGAAAACGTTGTCTTAAAGCTCAACATTCAGAAAACCAAGATCGTGGCATCTGGTCCCATCACTTCATGGGAAATAGATGAGGAAACTGTGGAAACTGTGTCAGACTGTATTTTTTTGGGCTCCAAAATCACTGTAGATGGTGACTGCAGCCATGAAATTAAAAGACGCTTACTCCTTGGAAGGAAAGTTATGACCAACTCAGACAGCATATTCAAAAGCAGAGACATTACTTTGCTGACTAAGGTCCGTCTAGTCAAGGCTATGGTTTTTCCAGTGGTCATGTATGGATGTAAGATTTGGACTGTGAAGAAAGCTGAGCACTGAAAAATTGATGATTTTTGAACTGTGGTGTTGTTTAAGACTCTTGAGAGTCCCTTGTACTACAAGGAGATCCAACTAGTCCATTCTGAAGGAGATCAGTCCTGGGTGTTCTTTGGAAGGAATGATGCTAAAGCTGAAACTCCAGTACTTTGGCCACCTCATGCAAAGAGTTGACTCATTGGAAAAGACTCTGATGCTGGGAGGGATTGGAGGCAATAGGAGAAGAGACGACAGAGGATGAGATGGCTGGATGGCATCCCTGACTCGATGGACGTGAGTCTGAGTGAACTCCGGGAGTTGGTGATGGACAGGGAGGCCTGGAGTGCTGCAATTCATGGGGTCGCAAAGAGTCAGACACGACTTAGTGACTGAACTGAACTGATAAATCAACTAAGTATTTAGAACTTTCCTTTCAACAGTAAATATACATTTTCCTCAACTTTACAGGAATATTCTTCAGAAAAGACTACAACATAGAGTATAAAACAAGTCTTAAGAAATTTAACATGAAGGAAATCATGCACAGTATGCTCTCCAAACAAAACAGAAGGAAATTACTAATCAGTAAAAAAAGGAAATTTTGGAATTCAAAAACATTTAGAAATGACACAACACATTCATAAATAACAAAGGGGGTCAATGAAGAAATCAGAAAGAAAGTTACAAAATATCTTAGCATGATTAAAAACAAAGCTACTATCTATCAAAACCTGTGGACGCATAGAAAACAGTACTTATACAGAAATATGTAGCTGCATATGCTTACATTTAAAAAAAAGAAAGATCTTAAAGCAATATCCTAATCTACCAACATTTCATGTTTTGAAGCTTAAAAATAAAGTAAACTAAAGGCAACATAAAAAGGAAATAATAAAGGATGGACACAAATGAAACATATAATTGAAAAAAAGTTGAGAAAAGCAATGAAACCAAAAATTGTTCTTTTAAGTAATCAATAAAATAGACAAACTTTTATCTACACTGACTAATAAAGAAGGAGAACTCTAAATTTGTAAAATCAGTAATTAGAGGATATACTATGACCAACTGTAGGCTAACAAATTAGATAACCAAGATGATATAAGGAAAGTTGTAGGAAGACACAAAACTGGTTAAAAGAAGAAATACTAAAAGAAGAAATCTCTATAGACCTAAACAAAAGTAATGATTTAATAATCAAAAACTTCACATCAGGAAAAACCCAAGCGCACATGGGTTTGGATGAATTTCCAAACTTCACTGATGAATTTATAGAACTTTTAAAGGAAAATTAACACCCATCCTTAACAAACTATTGTCCCAAAACGAAGAAGAGCGAACACTCCCCAAACTCATTCCTGGAGTCGTCTGGATACGACAAAGACATCACATGAAACCTAGATGTCAATAACAGTAATGAATACTTACCCCCAAATCCTCAATGAAATACTAGCAAGCCAAATCCAGTATTTTATGAAAATGACTGCACATCACAATAAGTGGGACTTATACTGGAAATTCAATGTTGGTTCAACATATGAAAATCAAATAATGTAATAAACAAGATTACTAGAAGAAACAACAAAAACACATGATCATCTCAACAGACACAGAAAAAGAATTTCACAGAATTTTATACTTTTCATGATAAAAAGCACTGGAAGACAAATAACAGAAAGGAATTTTTAAAAAATCTCACAGCTAATTAGCATACTTAATGGTTCAGGGCTGAACATTTTCCCCCTATGATCTGGGTTATGATAAGTATGTTTGCTCTCGCAATTTCTATTTAATATTGTAGTTAATATTCTAGCAAGGGTAAGTAGGCAGGAAAAAGAAACAAAACGATTCATACTGAAAAGGCAGAAATAAAATTATATTTATTTGCTAATGACATGATCTTTTATAGAGAAAACCTAAGGAATGTACAGGCAAAAAATGAAGACTAAGTTAAAAAAAATTTCATCAAGGTTGCAGAATACAAATCATACAAAAATAACTGGATCTCTATACAGAAGCAATGAATAAGTTCAAAATGAGATTTTTTAAAAATGTCATTGATAATATCAGAGAAAATTAAATAATTAGGATAAATTTAACAAAAAGCATAAGTAAACAAATAATGTAGGTTATTTTAACATTTGAAAAATCAGGCAATGTACTTCACCATTTTAACAAGGAAAAGGAGAATAACCATATTATTACTTCAGTCAGTTCAGTTCAGTTCAGTCGCTCAGTTGTGTCCGACTCTTTGTGAACCCATGAATCCCGACAGGCCTCCCTGTCCATCACCAACTCCCAGAGTTTTCTGAATGTTGAGTTTGAAGCCAACTTTTTCACTCTCCTCTTTCACTTTCATCAAGAGGCTCTTTAGTTCTTCTTCACTTTCAGCAATAAGGGTAGTGTCATCTGCATACTCTGAGGTTACTGATATTTATCCTGGCAATCTTGATCTTAGCTTGTGCTTCTTCCAGCCCAGCGTTTCTCATGATGTATTCTGCATAGAAGTTAAATAAGCAGGGTGACAATATACAGCCTTGACGTACTCCTTTTCCTATTTGGAACCAGTCTGTTGGTCCATCTCCAGTTCTAACTGTTAGTTCTTGCCCCGCATACATATTTCTCAGGAGGCAGGTCAGGTGGTCTGGTAGTCCCATCTCTTTCAGAATTTTCCACAGTTTGTTGTGATCCACACAGTCAAAGGCTTTGGCATAGTCAATAAAACAGAAATAGATGTTTTTCTGGAACTCTCTTGCTTTTTTGATGATCCAGCTGATGTTGGCAATTTGATCTCTGGTTCTTCTGCCTTTTCTAAAACTAGTTTGAACATCTGGAAATTCACGGTTCACGTATTGCTGAAGCCTGACTTGGAGAATTTTGAGCATTACTTTACTAGCATGTGAGATGAGTGCAATTGTGTGGTATTTTGATCATTCTTTAGCATTGCCTTTCTTTGGGATTGGAATGAAAACTGAACTTTACCAGTCCTGTGGCCACTGCTGAGTTTTCCAAACTTGCTGGCATAGTGAGTACAGCACTTTCACAGCATCATCTTTTAGGATTTGAAATAGTTCAAATGGAATTCTATCACCTCCACTAGCTTTGTTCATAGTGATGTTTCCTCAGGCCCACTTGACTTCACATTCCAGGATGTCTGGCTCTAGGTGAATGATCACATCATCGTGGTTATCTGGGTCATGAAGATCTTTTCTGTGTAATTCTTCTGTGTATTCTTGCCACCTCTTCCTAATATCTTCTGTTTCTGTTATGTCCATACCATTTCTGTCTTTTATTGAGCCCATCTTGGCATGAAATGTTCCCTTGGTATCTCTAATTTTCCTAAAAAGATCTGTAGTCTTCCTCATTCTATTGTTTTCCCCTATTTCTTTGCATTGATCACTGAGGAAGTCTTTCTTATCTCTCATTGCTGTTCTTTGGAACTCTGCATTCAAATGGGCATATCTTTCCTTTTCTCCTTTGCTTTTTGCTTCTCTTCTTTTCACAGCTATTTGTAAGGCCTCCTCAGACAGCCATTTTGTAGGCCCTCCTCAAACAGCCATTTTGCTTTTTTGCATTTCTTTTTCTTGGGGATGGTCTTGATCCCTGTCTCCTGTGCAATGTCATGAACCTCTGTCCATAGTTCTTCATGCACCCTGTCTATCAGGTTTAGTCCTTTAAATCTATTTCTCACTTCCACTGTATAATCATAAGGGATTTGATTTAGGTCATACCTGAATGGTCTAGTGATTTTACCCCACTTTCTTCAATTTAAGTCTGAATTTGCAAATAAGGAGTCCATGATCTGAGCCACAGTCAATTCCTAGTCTTGTTTTTGCTGACTATATACAGCTTTTCCATCTTTGGCTGCAAAGAATATGATCAATATGAATTTGGTGTCGACCATCTGGTGATGTCTATGTGTAGAGGTTCCCTTGTGTTTTTGGAAGAGGGTGTTTGCTATGACCAGTGTATTCTCTTGGCAAAACTCTATTAGCCTTTGCCCTGCTTCATTCTGTACTCCAAGGCCAAATTTGCCTATTACTCCAGGTGTTTCTTGACTTCCTACATTTTCATTCTAGTCTGCTCTAATGAAAAGGACATCTTTTTTGGGTGTTAGTTCTAAAAGGTCTTGTAGGTCTTCATAGAACCATTCAACTTCAGCTTCTTCAGCATTATGGTCAGGGCATAATCTTGGATTACCATGATATATAACGATTTACCTTGGAAATTAACAGAGATCATTCTGTCATTTCTGAGACTGCATCCACATACTGCATATAGGACTCTTTTGTTGACTATGATGGCTACTCCATTTCTTCTAAGGGATTCTTGCCCACAGTAGTAGATATAATAGTCATCTGAGTTTAATTCACCAATTCCTGTCCATTTTAGTTCACTGATTCCTAAAATATCGACATTCACTCTTGCCATGTCCTGTTTGACCACTTCCAATTTGCCTTGATTCATGGACCTAACATTCCAGTTCCTATGCAATATTGTTCTTTACAGCATAGGACCTTGTTTCTGTCACCAGTCACATCCACAACTGGGTGTTGTTTTTTCTTTGTCTCCATCTCTTCATTCTTTCTGGATTAGTTCTTCACTGATCTCCAGTAGCGTATTGGGCACCTTCGGCCTGGTGAGTTCATCTTTCAGTGCCCTATCTTTTTGCCTTTTCGTACTGCTCATGGGTTTCTCAAGGCAAGAATGCTGAAGTGGTTTGCCATTCCCTTCTCCAGTGGACCACATTTTGTCAGAACTCTCCATCATGACCTGTCCTCACTTAATACTTTAAGATTTTATTACTTCTCCCTGAGATCAAGAATAAGGAAGTACATCTTCATCACTTCTATTCAACATCATTCTGGAGTACTAAACTTTGCAATAAGGCAAGAAAGACAAATCAAAGACATAAAAGCTATGAAAGAAGAAATAAAAATATCCTTACTTACGGAAGATAATGTTTACATTTAAAAAAATCTCAGAACATCTACAAAACAACTACTTGAACTAAGAAACAAGTTTAGCAAAGTCATAAGACACAAAGTCAAGATAAATGCGAAATCAATTGTACCAGCTAGTAAATGGAAATGGAAATTTGAGAACAAAACACCTAGAAATTTGTCTAACTAGATGTCCAGATCTTCTACAATAAAAGTTACAAAATATTGCTGAGAGAATTTGAGAAATACCTATGGAAAAGGAAATTAATGTTGCATGTTCAGAGATGAAATACTCAAAACTGTTAAGATGGCAACTCTCCTAAATATATGTATAAGGTTCAATAGAATGATAATCAAATTGCAGAAGTCTTTTTGTAGAAATTTACTGGTTTAATTGTATAAGAAAATACAAAGAACCTAGTATAATCAAAGCAATTTAATAAAGAAAAAAGAGCAAAAACTGTTAAAAAAAAGAAGTTATAGTAATCAAGATAGCTTGATTTCAAAATAATATATAGATCTATAGATACACAGATCAGTGGAACAGATAACAGTGTCAGAAATAGACCTACACATATATAAGCATTTGATTTGCAAGGCAATTCAATGAGGAATTATAAGTCTTTCCAACAAATAGTGCTGAAAATAAGGATCAATTCTTACTTAAAGCCATACATAGAAATTAACCCAAAATAGATCGTAATTACAAAACTTGTAGAAGAACACATGAAGGAAAATTTTGCAGTCTTTGGTTAGGCAAAGATTTCTTCTATAGAACACCAAAAACATGAAATATTCAAGAAAAATGATAATTGGATTTAAAACACTTTAATTTTTTGAAACACACTATTATGACATGAAAAGGGAAGCCACAGACTGGGAGAGGATACCTGCCAACCTCTACAAAGGACTTGCGTCCAGAATGTACAAAGAGCTCTACAAATCAAAATTAATATGAACAATTCAACCAGAAAATCAGCAAAAAGTTTTGAATAGACACATCACAATAAAAGATGAGTACCCCTAAACCATAAAATATGCCAAACTCCATTTATTATCAAAGAAATACAAATTAAAACTATGATGACCACACACCTATCAGAATAGCGTTTTTAAAAAGAGAATAACTCAGTTCATTTTATTAAGAGATGGATTTTGATAATTTTATTATGCTTCATAAGCATCAAAATTAGTAATATACCTAATTATTATCAATTATGTTAATAATAGCCCAATAACTTATTCCAGAAGTGTTTTACTCTTTACTTTTTAAGCTATGGCAAATAAGTTTTTTAAAATGTATATATATACTTGTATAACAGATTTTGTTGTAAGAGGCAGAATAAAGTGATCACTAAGACTTTCAAGCCAAAAAAAATATATAGTGTATTAGGATATTTCTGTGGATAATGTAAAAGGAAAACATGATTTTATGTACAAAGAAGAAACAGTGTACCTTTTCTGCTTAGAAAAGTCTGCTCATTTACTCTTAAATGGATAATAACAGCTAACTATTATATACTACTATGTGCCAAAAACTCATCAAATTACCAAATTCTGTAAACTCATTTAAACATAACAACTCCAGAAGCTAAGCTACATTATCAATCTCACCTTACTATGAGGAAACTGAGATACAGATATTTAAATTTATACTTTATGCCAAGTATTGATCTTTTAAAATTTAAGGATAATAACAGTAGAACATAAATAGAATGTAAACTTCCAAACTGACAGAAAGGGAATAGAGACAAAAAAAACCCTGATTAGCGGAAGAGGAGGCAAGAGACACATGATAAAAGAAAGATAATTAGGAAAAACAAGATGTTAAAAAGTCAGTAATTGCACCAAGGTAAATGGACTGTGCTACCATTAAAATACAAAGATATCTTACTGGATTAAAGTTTTCTTTGACGAATAAAATAAAATACCCAAGTTGAAGTAAGTGGGTTCAGATCTAGACTGTATTCATGTCCAACTCTTTGCGACCCCATGGACTGTAGCCTACCAGGCTCCTCTGTCCATGGGATTCTCCAGGCAAGAATACTGGAGTGGGTAGCCATTTCCTTCTCCAGGGGATCTTCCTGACCCAGGGATCGAACCCAGGTCTCCCGCATTGGAGGCAGACGCTTTAACCTCTGAGCCACCATGGAAGCCCTCATAAAACGAAGTATGGTGTCAGGACGAAAGAGTGACCTAAGAGGCCAGACTCAATCTGTGTCATCTCATTAATGTTAAATAATTCATACAGTCTAGATCTGAACCCACCTGCTTCAACTTGGGTATTTTATTTTATTCGTCAAAGAAAACTTTAATCCAGTAAGATATCTTTGTATTTTAATGGTAGCACAGTCCATTTACCTTGGTGCAATTACTGACTTTTTAACATCTTGTTTTTCCTAATTATCTTTCTTTTATCATGTGTCTCTTGCCTCCTCTTCCGCTAATCAGGGTTTTTTTGTCTCTATTCCCTTTCTGTCAGTTTGGAAGTTTACATCCTATTTATGTTCTACTGTTATTATCCTTAAATTTTAAAAGATCAATACTTGGCATAAAGTATAAATTTAAATATCTGTGCCCTTCTCTCCTCAAAATTCAAGAATATTAGAACAATCACTCTCTTATATTATCTTTTTCCTTCATGGTTTTGAAGAAATTCTCTTTATTTATAGTCATTCTGCAGTTCCACGGTTATTAATACATATCAGAGAGAAGTGGTTTGAAGGATACAGTTTTAGTTATTTTACAGGAGTTGTATTTACAATATGAAAGATTCATGTATTTCATAAGTCATTACGTTGAATATTGCCTCTGTGTGACTGTCTCCTGGAATTCTTCATCTTAATATAACTTAAGTTCTCTTCTATACATTTCATCTATATTCATCTCTGTGATGCCTCAGCCCTGTCTTCTACTTCATTAATCTATCTTCAGTTGTATAATGAGATATTTAAACCAGTCTCAGAGTTTTTAATTTAACCTAACTTTAGAGTTATACATTTTGATGATTATATATATTTCATTTTCAGACGTTCAACTTGGTTCTTTTATAAACATATATGATTTATTTTTATAATAACTTTTCTTGACTTTCTGAGTCCTCCTTTTACACCTTTAATCATTTTAAATACATGTGCTATATCTTCTCTTTAGAAATTTTTCGACTTTTATCCTAGTATTTGTTGAGTTTGCTACTTCCCATCCACAGTATACTGTTTTTTTCTGTGTTTTAAAATATTTGTTTTTAAGTTCACCTACACTATCTGTTGGAGTAGGAAATGGCAACCCACTCCAGTGTTCTTGCCTGGAGAATCCCATGGACAGAGGAGCCTGGTGGGCTACAGTCCATGGGGTCCCTAAGAGTCGGATATGACTGAGCAACTAATACTTTCACATTATCTGTAGAATCCCTGCACTTTGTAAAAATCCCTGTGCTGATACTTCTGGGAAGGTATGATCCTTCTGGGTTTTTGAAGTTTTGCATTTGTTTCTTAAAAGCACTCCAGAAGTGTCTCCATCCTGTAACTACTTTTTAAATTAAATTTTCACTTGGGAAAAATGGCATTAATTAAGTAAGATGTGGAAATTTTGATCCCAAAACCATGGTATAATGCCATAGGTACAAATTTTAGGGAAGACTGTCTATTCTTTTCTTGTGTATTAGAAAGATCATAATCCAAAGGTTAGACAGACATAAACTTGAATCATAGCTCTGCCTTTTCCTAATTTTAAAGCTTTGGGCATATTTCTTAAGCACTCTAGACTTTAGTTTTCTTGTCTGTCAAAGGAGATTTTTAAAAAGATTTTATTCACAATATTCTTATAAAGATTAAATGAGATTATGTATATAATTACCTAGTCAGTGCTTCAACCCAGAATTACTGGAGTCATCTTGGAATCTTAATTTCATATTGATAATTAATCCATCAAGGAATACTTTTAGGAACATAAGGGATTACTACAAGCAACAAGATGCCAATAAATTTGACATCCTAGAAGAAATGGACAAATTCTAAGAAAGGAACAACCTACCAAGACTGAACCAGGAAGAAATAGAAAACATAAACAGATCAACCATAAGTACTGAAACTGTAATTTAAAAACTTCCAACAAACAAAAGTCCAGGACCAGATGGCATCACAGGAGAATTCTATCAAAATTTTTAAGAAGAGTTAGCATCTATCCTTCTCAAACTCTTCTAAAACATTGCAGAGGAAAGAACACGCCAAAGATCATTCTTGGAGGCCACCATCACTCTGATACCAAAACCATAGAGATACCACAAAAACTGAAAATGATAGGCCAATACCACTAATGAACATAGATGCAAATATCCGCAACAAAACACTAGCAAACTGAATCTGACAACATTAAATGGATCATTCATTATAATCAAGTGGGTTTTAACTCAGGGATGCAAGGATTCTTCAACATATGCAAATTAATCAATGTGATATACCATATTAACAAACTGAAGAATTAAAATCAGAAGATTATCTCAATAGATGCAAAAAAAGATTTTGACAAAGCTCAGCACCCATTTACAATAAAAATTGTGGCATAGAGAGAACCTACTCAACAAAATAAAGGCCATATATGACAAACACATAGCAAATTTCATACTCAACAGTGAAAAACAGAAAGCATTTTCTCTAGGATAAGGAGCAAGACAAAAATATCCTCTCTTGAACTCTTATGCAACATAATTTGGGCCTTGAATAGCCAAAACAATCCTGGGAAAGAAAAATAGAGCTCTGACTTCAGACTATACCACAAAGCTTCAGAAATCAAACACAATGATATTGGCTCAAAAACAGAAATCAAGATCAATGGAACACGATAGAAAGTCCAGAGATAAACCCACATACCTGTTTTCACTGACAAAAGGATTCAACAATATACAATGAGGAAATGATAGTCCTTAATACGTAGCCCTGAGAAAACTGGACAGCTATATATATAAAAGAATGAAATTAGAATATTATCTGATAACATACACAAAAATGAACTCAAAATGTATTAGCAACCTAAATGTAAAGCCAGATATCATAAAACTCTTAGAAGAAAACACAGGAAGAACACTCTCTGACATAAATCGCAGCAAGATTTTTGGTCCATCTCCTAGGGTAAAAATCAACAAATGGGACCTAATTAAACTTAAAAACTTTTGTATAGTAAAGAAAACCATAAACAAAACAAAAACACAACCCTCAGAATGGGAGAAAATATTTTCAAACAAAGCAACTGAAAAGGGATTAACCTCCAAAATATAAACAGTTTATGCATCTCAGTACCAAAAAAAAAAAAAAACCTCAAACAAAAAAAAATGGTCAAAGATCTAAATAAACATTTCTCCAAAGAAGATATATATATGGCCAACAAACTCATGAAAAGATGCTCACATCATAATATTAGAGAAATGCAAATGGAAACTACAGTGGAGGATCACCTCTGAGAAGTCAGAATGGCCATCATCAAAAATCTACAAACAGGTCTTCTCTGGTGGTTCAATGGTTAAGAATCTGCCTGCCAGACTTCTATCCCTGGGCTGGGAAGATTCCACATGCCGTGGGGCACCACTACTGAAGCTCATATGCCCTAGAGCCTGTGCTCTGCAACAAGAGAAGCTACCTAAAATGAGGAACCCATGCACTGAAACTACAGAGTAGCCTCTGCTCACCACAACTAGAGAAAGTCTGCAAGTAGCTAAGATCCTGTACAGTCAAAAATAAATAAAACTTTTTAAAAATCTACAAACAGTAAATGCTGGAGAGGGTGTGGAGAAAAGGGAACCCTCTTATACTGTTGGTGGGACTGTAAACTGGTATGGTCACTATAGAGAAAAGTATGGAGGTTTCCTAAAATAAATAAATGAGTAGAGCTACCATATGATCCAGCAATCCAATTCTTGGGCATGTATCTGGAGAAAATCATAATTCAAAAAGATACATGTACCCTAAGGTTCACTGCAGCATTGTTTACAATAGGCCATGGATGAAACCTAAATGTCCATCAACAGAGGAATGGGTAAAGAAGATGTAGAACACATATACAATGGAATACTGCTGCCGCTGCTGCTAAGTCACTTCAGTCGTGTCCGACTCTGTGTGACCCCATAGACGGCAGCCCACCAGGTTCCCCCATCCCTGGGATTCTCCAGGCAAGAACACTGGAGTGGGGTGCCATTTTACTCAGCCATAAAAAAGAACAAAATAACGCCATATGCTACAACATGGAAGGACCCAAAGGTTGTCATACTAATTGAAGTAAGTAGACACAGAAAGACAAATATCATATGCTATTGCTGATATGTGGAATCTAAAAAAAGGGTGCAAATGAAATTATTTACAAAATAATTGAGTCACAGATATAGAAAATAAACTCATAGTTACCAGGGGAGAAAGAGTAGAAGGACAAATTGGGAGACTGGTATTGACATATACATATTATTCAATATATAAAATAGATAACTAGTAAGGATCTACTGTATAGCACAGGAAACTCTTATTTAATACTCTATAATGAACTATATGGGAAAAGAATCTAAAAACGAGTAGATATACGTATATGTATAACTAATTCACTTTGTTATATACCTGAAATTTAACACAACATTGTAAATCAACTACACCCCCAAAAAAACTTTTTAAGGCAAGTGTTACTTGTTGTTAAAATCTATAGTAAAGATAACAATATCTCTTCCTGTCATTCAGTTTGAAACATAACATATTCTGTAAGAGGAAAGTCACATTTATATAATGATTAAAGGATGATCCAGCATTAGAAAAAAGAGGAATTCTTTCAAATACATCTAGAATCCAACTACTCCTCACTAATTCCACACATATCACTTTGATCCAAGCCATTATCTTCTCCCAACTGAACTTTTCCTAACTAGTCTAGTTGTCTGCCCTGTTCTTTTTCTTCTTCTTCTTCTTCTTTTAGTTTTATTTATTTTAAACAAATTTATTTTAATTGGAGGTTAATTACTTTACATTATTGTATTGGTTTTGCTATACATCAACATGTATCCACCACAGGTATACACGTGTTCCCCATCGTGAACCCCCCTCCCTCCTCCCTCCCCGTGCCCTGTTCTAATCTAGTATCAATACTATCACCAAGGTAATCTTTTCAAAATGTAAGAGAGATCATGTTGTACCTTGTTCAAAACAGAGTTAGTATTTCTTTTAGGATAAAACTCCAAGTTTTTAAGGATTCCCATATGATAGATTTCCCTTTCACCTGTCTGATTTTACCTTGTACTATTCTCACACCGAATGGCCTCCTCATTATTTCTCTTAAATGTCAGGTACACCTCAGCTTTATGGGATTTGCAATGGCTATCCCTTCTTCCTAAAACTCTCTTTCTCCACATTTCCACATGGATGACTCCTCAAGCTTCTTCAAGTTGTTCAAATCTCACCTCCTCAATGAAATGATATGATCACTTTACAATGATCATACTTCAAACTCTCTTCACATTTCTGACTCTTGTCACCTTTCCTAGTTTTCCCATAGGACTCACCAAATTCAAGCATACCATAATAATTACTAATTTAGTATAAGTATTATTTATTTCTGTCACCTCTGGTAAGAATAAAAGCTTGGGAATATTTTATCTGTTTGTCTTTGTTGTGTTCCCAACACCTGTCATAGTGTCCAGCTCAAACCAAGTATTCAATAAATATCGGTTACATAAATACATAAATAAAAGCAAATTCCCAATGTTGTTAAGTAATATAAATTGCAGAGTTATTGTGGTAACATTTTGAAGGTATGTTCCATTCCAGATCCTGTGCTGGGCACTGTGAATACAAAGATGAAGCCAGTCCCCATCTTCCTGGAGCCTATAGTCAAGCTGGAACAATTATCATACAAGTGGGTTACTTCAATTTAAAGCATCAAGTGCTATGACAGAGAACTTTCCAAAGGAAATCATAAAATGCTGTGAAAAAGTAAGTTATAGCTATAAACATAACCAGAGATCAACTGATCAAAAGGAAAAGCCTTAGTCAGTTCAGTTCAGTTCATTCGCTCAGTCATGTCCGACTCTTTGCGATCCCATGAATCGCAGCACGCCAGGCCTTCCTGTCCATCACCAATTCCCAGAGTTCACTCAGACTCACGTCCACTGAGTCAGGGATGCCATCCAGCCATCTCATCCTCTGTCTTCCCCTTCTCCTCCTGCCCCCAATCCCTCCCAGCATCAGAGTCTTTTCCAATGAGTCAGCTCTTTACATGAGGTGGCCAAAGTACTGGAGCTTCAGCTTTAGCATCATTCCTTCCAAAGAAATCCCAGGGCTGATCTCCTTCAGAATGGACTGGTTGGATCTCCTTGCAGTCCAAGGGACTCTCAAGAGTCTTAAACAACACCACAGTTCAAAAGCATCAATTCTTCGGCACTCAGCTTTCTTCACAGTCCAACTCTCACATCCATACATGACCACAGGAAAAACTGTAGCCTTGACTAGATGGACTTTTGTTGGCGAAGTGATGTTTCGGCTTTTGAATATGCTGTCTAGGTTGGTCATAACTTTTCTTCCAAGGAGTAAGCATCTTTGAATTTCATGGCTGCAATCACCATCTGCAGTGATTTTGGAGCCCCAAAAAAATAAAGTCTGACACTGTTTCCACTGTTTCCCCATCTATTTCCCATGAAGTGATGGGATGATCTCAGTTTTCTGAATGTTGAGCTTTAAGCCAACTTTTTCAATCTCCTCTTTCATCAAGAGGCTTTTCACTTTCATCAAGAGGCTTTTTAGTTCCTCTTCACTTTCTGCCGTAAGAGTGGTATCATCTGCATATCTGAGGTTATTGATATTTCTCCCGGCAATCTTGATTCCAGCATGTGCTTCTCCCAGCCCAGCGTTTCTCATGATGTACTCTGCATATACGTTAAATAAGCAGGGTGACAGTATACAGCCTTGATGTACTCCTTTTCCTATTTGGAACGAGTCTGTTGGTCCATGTCCAGTTCTAACTGTTGCTTCCTGACCTGCATATAGGTTTCTTAAGAGGCAGGCCAGGTGGTCTGGTATTCCCATCTCTTGAAGAATTTTCCACAGTTTATTTTGATCCACACAGGAATAGCCTTAAGACTCTCTAAAAACAGATCTTTAAGACTGCAAAATTTATTTTATTCTTTTGTATTTGTCCATTGAAGGTTATTTCAAGAAGTCTGTCAACTTAACGAGCATATGTTCTTGCCCTTTAAATGTTGGGTTATTTTCTTTATATAAACACGTTAAATGGTTCNGGGATTCATGTTTGGGAACGCTTGTACACTCGTGGTGAATTCGTGTCAATGTTTGGCAAAACCAATACAGTAATGTAAAGTAAACTAAAGTTAAAATAAAAATTTTAAAAGTTAAAAAATCCCCTCTCTATTCCCCTCTCTAGCTTTTATTTTTTTGTTTTCAAAAAAGAAAAAAAATGGTAAGCAAAAGTGTATTTCTCTTTCTTCTTTCTAAAAAGCTGTTTTACTACCCTTTTTTCTTCAGATCCCTTATGTTACACAGGCATTTTAAACTGAAAACTATCTCAATGTATCTAGGAAGTAGACAAGGAACATCACATAATAATATTCTGAATTAAAATACCCATTGGAAATGGTGAATTGGGATTCAGGGTGTCCAAGCAACAGATCCTCAGCAGCCTACTTCAGTTAAATGATCCTCTGAAAGAATGAAGCCCAAATCATACAAGTAACTATCTTTGGAAGATAAAATGAGGAGCTTCATTTTAAGAAGTGAAGAAAAAAAAAGAACTCCATTGTATGGGAAAATTAGCAAAGGTCATATGACTTTCCCATTCTACCTAGCCAGTTAACATTCAAACTCTCATTTGAGAGAATGGCATTGAAACATGTATACTATTATGTAAGAAACGAATCCCAAGTCTATGTCCGATGCAGGATACAGGATGCTTGGGGCTGGTGCATGGGGATGACCCAGAGAGATGTTATGGGGAGGGAGGTGGGAGGGGGGTTCATGTTTGGGAATGCATGTAACACCCGTGGTGGATTCATGTCAATGTATGGCAAAACCAATACAGTATTGTAAAGTAAAATAAAGTAAAAATAAAAATAAAAACATCTCTCACTTTGAACAGAAAAGTAACCACACTGATTCAACTAGTCAGGTGAGGAAGATCCTCCTAAAAAACAAAATGCTCACCCATGTGAGACAAATGATCTCTTTTTGGATATTATTTAAAGCCCTGGATAGTGCAATTAGCCAAATCAGTGTGTCCTTCTCTGAAGGAGTTTATCTATCCCTCCTCAGCAAATTCACTTCTTCCTGGGAACATGTTTGTGATCTTGGCTCACCAAAAAAAAAAAAAAAGAGGCTTTCAAAGCTGCATACCTGCCTTATCAAAAGACTAAGATGGCAAAGAAACATAAATCAATGTAGACATGTCATTGTTGCATTACAGCCTGTATGATTAAAAAATAACCAACAATGCAGAATCATCACTGGCCCCTCCTCCAGAGAAGGCTGAAAGTAAGAAAAAACTTGAAAAATATGTTATCGCATAAATATCCTCAAAAATCATAAAACCAATGGGAATACTGATCCCAGCAATAAGTATCTCCAAACACAACAATGCAGTAATACCTTTTGGCTACCAAAAGAAATCAAAGGCATTTCATGTCTCTTTGGTTCGATCAACAAATGTTTATTGAGCATTTTCTATGTAACAAGCATTCTGCTATTTCACTAGTGATTCCAATGTGTTAGTAGAGAATAGTGATTAAAAGCAAAGAACTTAGAATAAAACTGTCTGGGTTCACAATACAGCTCTATCCCCTATTATCTGTGTGACCGTAGACTAGATACTGTGCCTCAAATATTTCAATTGTAAATTCATAAAGTTGCTATAAGGATTAAATGAGTGACACATGAAGAGGGGTGAGAACAGTTCCTGGTATATAGACTTGGTGAATAAAAGAGTCTATCAATCAGTTGAGGAAAAGTAACACATAAGTAGTTATAATAAAATAGGGCAAAAATCATCTTTGAGATATACAAAAAGTGTTATAAGGACAAGAAGTCAAACAATAACCCTAATCGGGGTTGCAGGATTAGCAAAGGGTCAACAGAAGTGATATATCAGTTATACCCTAAGGAAGAGCAAGAGTCTTCCAGATGTCAAATGGAAGATGGTGGGGGGGGGGGGAAGTATGTGAAAGAGCACAAAACAATGAGACAGGAAAACTAGGCCAGGGAATTGCCATATGGTCAGGGTTCAATAACGTAAGAGTTCCAGGACATAAGGCTGAAGAGACAGATTAAGGTAAGGAAATGAGGAGTCAGTCACTGGAGAATTTTAAGCAAAAGAGGAGCACATTCAAATTTCACTTTTTAAAAATTCATCCAGGGGTAGCTTAAAGATAGAATGAGAGAATTGCATAAAGTTCAATATAGAAGTAGTCATAATATATAGGAATAAGTTGTAATGAGTCAAACAAGAATTCAAGAAGACTCACATAAAGCAGTGAGAGGAAGGAGTGTACAGAATCTATGGGTATTTGTTAAGGGATAAGATCATCTTCCCCACTTGATAACTTTATTTAAATGTTTGATTAACTTTTATGGGAAAGAAGGGGGAAAATATTAACATGTATGAAAAATAGCAATATGAAATTTCCTTTTATCAAGGAAGAGTGAACTCATTTTAGACATGAATTCATCATCAAGACAGAGCTTGAAAATGGAAGGGATGATGATTTGGCAGGTTTGGACTAGAAAATCAAAGATACATTCCAAACAGAGGTGGATTTACTACTGCTGCTGCTGCTAAGTCGCTTCAGTCGTGTCTGACTCTGTGCAACCCCATAGACGGCAGCCCACCTGGTTCCCCCGTCCCTGGGATTCTCCAGGCAAGAACACTGGAGTGGGTTGCCATTTCCTTCTCCAATGCATGAAAGCGAAAAGTGAAAGTGTAGTCACTCAGTAGTGTCTGACTCTTAGCGACCCCATAGACTGCAGCCTACCAGGCTCCTCCATCCATGGGATTTTCCAGGCAAGAGTACTGGAGTGGGGTGCCATTGCTGAGAAGCAAGTAAAGCTGAAGCTTCAAGGTTTCTCGCTCTATAAAGGACCCTTATGAAGGCTGAGAGTTCTAGAGAGTTATGGCAAGAAGAGACAACAAGGCTGAACTACTTTGAAGCATTTCTGGTAAAAAGACTAAAGAGATTTCAGCAGAAAGGGACCTGAATTCCTAAGACATCAGTAATCCATTGCAATCTCCTTTCTTATTTTGAATATATAATTCTTCTAATTGTGTACAATTTTTCTTAAAGACAACCTTTTGAAATTATATAAACTTCAAGCTGTATAAAACTTAGAAAAATCAATGCTTTCAGGCCTCAGCTTCTGTGGCATTAAGACATGGAGAGACCTGTAGCCTGACTCCTGGAATTGTAAGCATAGTTTCATCTGAATCTACAGGAATTGATTCTCCAAGTAAATAAAAGATGATTTCCTTGAAATATATTAGGAACTATCAACTAGCAATTAAACATTGAATACATGATGAATAATTAATGATTTATATCTCACCACACAATGATGAATAAAAATGGAGTTTTGAAGGTCGGATGACATTTTCAAAGTCATTCTTCTTCAGAGATTAAGAATGCTTTCTGGCACATATTTTTAAGAGGATGGACTATTGATTAGAATGACTGTCAGAATCTGACTCATTATAGCTCTGGAGCTATCATTGCTTACCTTTGTGACCTTGGGTTTCTGACAGAATTACTGTCTATTATAACTCTGAAAAGATTCTTACATTACCTTCTCTAGCTTCTCAATTAATCTTTCACTCAGTTTGTAGCAATCAATTCCTAGTTGTTCTTTATGCCTATAGTATCTAACCATACCAAGACCCCCATTCTCTTAGTTCAATTTCCAAAGAGTTGCCTTTCATGGCTTTTCTACCACCTAAAGGGCTTTCCAGGTGGAACTAGTGGTAAAGAACCTCCCAATACAAAATTGTAAAGTAATTAACCTCCAATTAAAATAAATAAATTTATATTAAAAAATAATAAAAAATAAAAAAAGAACCTCCCTGCCAATGCAAAAGACATAAGAAATGTGGGTTTGATCTTTGGGTCAGGAAGATCCTTTGGAGGTAAGGCACAGCAACCCACTCCGGTATTTTTGCCTGGAGAATCCCAATGGACAGAGGAGGCTGGCAGGCTACAGTCCACTGGATCACAAAGAGTCAGACACGACTGAAGTGACTTAACATGCTAAAACCACCTAAAGAATTAAATGTGAAATCTCATTCTTCCTACTTTATAATCCTAAAAGCAAAAAAAAAAATGCCTCTCTACCCATTTACAATAGTTAGAAACAAAGAAACTCTTCAGGAAGGTTCTGTCTGATTGGTGCAAATTTGGAATACATGCCCATGCCACAAGCCAATATAGTGGCCAGGACACTATAATTAGTATCCTAGTTTTCTTCTGACCCTCTTAGTCAAAGAAATGTAATCTGTTATGAGCAGGGGAAAGGGTAAATATGTATCATTCAGTCAGGCACATCAATTTGTATCAACCACAAAGCGAGGAAGGGACTAGTTTAGAGTTCCAGCTTGGTAACTATAAAATTAATGATGCATTGACTGTAACAAGTGGTACAGAAGACAAGTTATGAAGGAATTTTTTTTTTAGAAACATCAAGTTTAAGATATCTGTGGATCATTCAAAAGGTAATATTCAATAACCACAAATTCTTTCTTTGCACAAGATTGAGACATATACAGAAGGTATGTTGACAATCACAATTCACAATTTAGAAGATTCCTGAAGTTTCATGTCTGTATCAGAAAAGCATTAAATCCAAGGAATATCTCTTTCCATATAGTAATGACTATTTTAAAATATTGTTCTAGGAATCTCTAAATGTATTTTGGCAGAAGTTTGAGCTGATTGGCAATTTCAAAAGTCCCTTTTGAAATACTTTTGTCAGCACTATTCTTATGAAAGAGGAAAACAACACTTTATCATAGCTAAATATGACATGAACCTACCAAACACAGGAGCTGCTGACCTGATTGAAATTCAGTCATAGATATCAGTAAACCCATGATGCTTTCTTCTTGCTTGCTAATAGATAATTTGGTTAAGTCCATTCTAGAAACCAGTAGCCCAATCTTTTGAAACAATTTGTAGCTATCTTGTAAAAAACTTCAATCATTTGAAACTACAGAGGTTCTACTAAGCAGACTTAAATATTTTGACTTCTCAATACCTAAAATCATATTCCAAAAGGTGAAATGTTTCCTGAAACTCTACATTTTGTGATTCAATTGGATATTTATAGCAACAAGGAAGAAAAAAATGTATTAAAGGAGGGATTTTTCATAGCCACTCAAATCAAAGTTGACAATTACCTTGATGCAAGAATAACTAATAAATATTGAGAGTTTTATTAGTCCCAAAGTAATTTCAAGTTGCGTAAAATGTTCCTTCTCTACATATATATAGAAGTTCTTTTCTTTCTCCTGCCCTATACATTTAGTGTTCATAAAATATTCAAAATGTTTCATCCAATATTGATAAACAGTATTTGTTACTGGAAGAAGGAAAATCCATTTTGCAAAATGACCGTGAGATTACCCAGCATAACTATAATTATCATTTTTTAAAAGGCACAGAAATAAAGAGAGACTTTAAGCAATTTGAAAATTTTCTTAACCACACACTGTTTTCCTACAGAGGATTTTTAAGATGAGAAACAGACCTTGACGGTCTTAGGCAGGCCTGAGGCAATATTTTTAAAAAAGGTCAAACATTCTGCTAAAAACCACAACTATCTTCAGAACAACAACTTATCAGCCAGTTTGCAGTGCCTCCTTATTACAGCTATTGGTCCCAAAGGAAGTCCACTTGAGTGTGAGCCACAATTACTGTGTAATGAGTTTGCCAGTATTGATACAAGAAACAAATTTACAGTGTGCCATTACCAGCTCAGAGACTTCAGCAGACATTTTTTCTTTTGGTGAAGAAGAAGGGGGAGGAAGGACAAAAAGCAGAAGGAAGGAAAACTGGAGACAAAAGAAAGAAGGCCTAACAATAAAGAGCCATCTTTGCTTAAGCTCTTAATAAGCAGCCTAGAAGGATTCTGACAAAGACTGAGTTGTAAGCATAGTTTGGAAGATCCTAGGATTATCCCCATCTGTCCATTCCTAGCTCAGAGACTGTCCCTTAAGGCCGCTCCATAAAATGTTGGTATTCATGGAGCAGTCTTACACTCAAATAAAGCACATTTTTAAAAAGTTCTGCACCTATTACAATTTAGTAACAAAAGGGCAAATGCTTCACTCTATAGCTAGGTTACCTCCATATTGTGAGTGCACTAAGAGAAGCCTAATCTGTCTCTCTACATGCAGAAAAAGTATATACCATGATAAATGGAGGCGGGTAGAGAAATAAACCTTATCTAAGAGTTGTCAATAAATCTATTGTTGGAAATACATGTGAAAAGAAGTAGCAGACACAATCTTTGTCTTCTAAAGAGGCAGTTTTTCAAAAGTAGAATTATACAAAGTGCTCCTCTGTTTTCATCAATAAGTTACCAGGATTTGAAATACTATTTTTCATCCAAGCAATAAAAATCTTGACAAGTAAGCAACAGAAAATCACTAATACACTTGCAGCTACATATCAATCTATACAAATTCTTTAAACAAAAACAACCAAAGAACAGTCTGGCCTAGCAAGATTATTTTACTATTTGAATTTCAAGTCCAAGATAATTAAGAAACAGGATTTTATACTTCCACTAAAATTTTTTGACAAATGTTCAAAAAAAAAAAAAAGAAATCCAGATGAGAAGGTGGTATAAAGACCTACATTTGAAATTCAAGTGTTCAAAATTGGGAAACATTTTTTCAAAATTCATACTAGAAATTAACAACAGAAAAATTATATTATTTCTGAAAAGTGTAAGTTGTGTGGATGTCAAGAAAGGGGAAAGAATTGAAAGTCAGAAGACTCAGTGTCTAAAATCGAGCTTAATGAGCAACAAAATATATTTAAATAAAATGTGAAATGAGAGAGATTGTTTCTATCATATTACTCAGTCAGTTTAGTCACTCAGTTGTGTCCGACTCTTTGCAACGCCATGGACTGCAGCATGCCAGGCTTCCCTGTCCATCACCAACTCCCAGAGCTTGCTCAAACTCATGTCCATTGAGTCGGTGATGCCTTCAAACCATCTCATCCTCTGCTGTCCCCTTCTCTTCCTACCTTCAATCCTCCCCAGCATCAGAGTCTTTTCCAAGGAGTCAGTTCTTTGCATCAAGTGGTGAAAAGATTGGAGCTTCAGCTTCAGCATCAGTCCTTCCAATGACTATTCAGAACTGATTTCTTTAAAGTAAAATAAAGTAAAATTTAAAAAAAGAAAGAAAAAAAAAAAGATTGACTGGTTATGATCTCCTTGCAGTCCAAGGGACTCTCAAGAGTCTTCTCCAACACCACAGTTCAAAATCAACAATTCTTTGATGCTCAGCTTTCTTTATGGTCCAGCTCTCACACCCATACATGACTACTGGAAAAACCATAGCTTTGACTAGATGGACCATTGTTGGCAAAGTAATGTTTCTGCTTTTTAATATGTTGTCTAGTTGGTCATAGCTTTTCTTCCAAGGGGCAAGCATCTTTTAATTTCATGGCTGCAGTCACCATCTGCTGTGATTTTGGAGCCCCCCAAAATAAAGTCTGGCACCATTTCCATTATTTCCCCATCAATTTGCCATGAAGTGATGGGACTGGATGCCATGATCTTAGTTTTTTGAATGTCGAGTTTTAAGCTAATTTTTTTTCACTCTCCTCTTTCACTTTCATCAAGAGGCTCTTTAGTTCTTCTTCACTTTCTGCCATAAGGGTGGTATCATATGCATATCTGAGGTTATTGATATTTCTCCCAGAAATCTTGATTCCAGCTTGTGCTTCATCCAGCCCAGTATTTCACATGGTGTACTCTGCATATATACATACTGCATATATACATACTCTGCATATAAGTTAAATAAGCAGGGTGACAATATAAAGCCTTGACATACTCCTTTCCCAATTTGGGACCAATCCGTTGTTCCATGTCCAGTTCTAACTGTTGTTTGACTTGCATACAGATTTCTCAGGATGCAGGTAAGGTGCCTTTCCTCTCCCTTTTCTAAATCCAACTTGAACATCTGGAATTTCTTGGTTTATGTACTGTTGAAGCCTCACTTGGAGAATTTTGAGCATTACTTTGCTAGAGAGGAGTACAATTGTGTGGTAGTCTGAACTTCCTTTGGCATTGCCTTTCATTGGAACTGGAATGAAAACTGACCTTTTCTCTCATATAGAAAGATATGATAACAACCTAGAGTGACAGTGGAGTGAGAAGGGAAAAAATGACATATATGGTATATATTTTTATAGTTGAATTAATGGGATTTATTCATGAAGGGAAATCTGGTTCACTGCAGTCCATGGGGTCACAAAGATTCAGATATAACTGAGCAACTAAACGGCAAATGGATGAATGAAAGTAAGTGAGCTGAATACTTCCATCTGGGTCTCCAGATCTACTTTCCACTTTCTCCTTCTTGCCCTGTACTGCAGGAGGCTGACCTCTATGGACTGCGTCAGTGGGCTAACTTTCCTCTAACTTTAGCTTGAGTTTGGTTAATGGAAGGCACCAGCCCAAATTAAGGACAGGAAAATACTGCAGTCAGAGAACTTATTCCCTTGGCTTTCTGCCTGCTCACAAGTTGTTGACAAGTTGTTCTACTGAAGATAGCTTCTGTCAGATGTTCCTCTACATCTAATCTTATGTATGGCTTCCTGTAATCACTTCCTCTCCTTTCCTTTTTAGACCCAGAAATGGTAATAGATCTTTGTTGTTAGCAGCCTAAGAACCTACAATCCCATATTGATTTCCCCAAACCCTACCCACATCTTTGTAATTAGTCTCTTTATGAAACTGTATGAAATCCAATGTTACTCAATTTAAACATGCCATTTGTTTCCTACCATTATCCTGACACATATAATGAAACTGTTTTCAAAACCATAAGATAATGTGTAAAACCTCATTTACTTACTTACTTTGATAGTTGAACTAACTACGTCAGATAGGTCTGTCAGACAGCAAGTGACTGATACATATTTGAAGAATCAGTTAATACAGATTGCACACATTTAAGACTGAGGGTTAGCGAAAAGCGAAAGTTGCTCAGTCGTGTCCCACTCTTTGCAACTCCATGGACTATACAATCCATGGAACTGTCCAGGCCTGAATACTGGAGCATGTAGCCATTCCCTTCTCCAGGGGATCTTCCTAACCGAAGAATCGAATGCAGGTCTCCTGCATTGCAAGTGGATTATTTACCAACTGAGCTACCAGGGAAGCCCCAAGATTGAGGGTCAAGTCCTTGTTAAATACTTGGAATTTTGAGGAAAATAAGAAATGTGATATGAAACATATCAGTTAGACATCAAAGGCTTTAAAAAGAACATATAAGCAACAAAAGCAACTAATATTTTCTAGAAACTCTTTGGTAATTTTTAAAATACATATTATTCAAAGAAGTATTCTTAGTATATACAGCTTTCATCAAGGCAAAAGGAATGAAGTATCAATCTTCAAAACTCATAGCTTGAAAAATATAAAAATGAAACTGGGAGTTCTGACTATGGTTCAAATGAAGCGATAGGGAAACTCCTTTGTATATCTGTACTGTCATTCGCTACTACTTTTTTATTTCTGACTCTTTTGATTTGGGCCATCTCTCTTTTTTTCTTGATATGTCTGGCTAAAGGTTTATCAATTTTATTTATCTTTTCAAAGAACCATGTCTTAGTTTCATTGATTTTTATATTGCTTTTTAGCCTCCATTTCATCTATTTCTCCTATAACTTTTCTGATTTCTTTGCCCCTACT
>SJYQ01095291.1:777361-789164 GCA_006410935.1 Redunca redunca | reverse complement strand
CTGCAGCTCAATTCCAGAAAAATAAATGACCCAGTCAAAAAATGGGCCAAAGAACTAAATAGACTTTTCTCCAAAGAAGACATATGGATGGCTAACAAACAGATGAAAAGATGCTCAACATCACTCATTATCAGAGAAATGCAAATCAAAACCACAATGAGGTACCATTTCACACCAGTCAGAATGGCTGCGATCCAAAAGTCTACAAGCAATAAACGCTGGAGAGGGTGTGGAGAAAAGGGAACCCTCCTACACTGTTGGTGGGAATGCAAACTAGTACAGCCACTACAGAGAACAGTGTGGAGATTCCCTAAAAATTGCAAATAGAACTGCCTTATGACCCAGCAATCCCACTGCTGGGCATACACACCAAGGAAACTAGAATTGAAAGAGACACATGTGCCCCAGTGTTCATCGCAGCACTGTTTGTAATAGCCAGGACATGGAAGCAACCTAGATGTCCATCAGCAGATGAATGGATAAGAAAGCTGTGGTACATGTACACAATGGAGTATTACTCAGCCATTAAAAAGAATACATTTGAATCAGTTCTAATGAGGTGGATGAAACTGGAGCCTATTATACAGAGTCAAGCAAGCTAGAAAGAAAAACACCAATACAGTATACTAACGCATATATATGGAATTTAGAAAGATGGTAACAATAACCCTGTATGCGAGACAGCAAAAGAGACACAGATGTCTTCTTAAATTGGTTCTTTTATCACTCTGTAATGTTCTTCCTTTGTCTCTTGTTACAGTATTTCCCTATTTTTAAAGTCTACTTTGTCAGATATAAATATTTCTCCTCCAGCTCTCTTTTCATTTCTATTCACATGGAATACTTTTTCCCATACCTCCTTTCAATCTCTGCATGTTTTTAGAGCTCAAATGAATCTTGTGTAGGCAGGTATACATATATGTTCATATAAGTATACAGATATACATATATGTCTAGATATATAGATATATATATATCTCCATATATATGTGGGTAGCATATATATCCTTCATTCAGGAAGATTTCCTGGAGTAGAAAATGGCAACCCACTCCCAATGTTCCAACCTGGAGAATCCCATGGACAGAGGAACCTGGATTGCTACAGTCCATGGGGTCACAAACAGCAGGACACAACTGAGTGACTAACACTTTCACTTTCAACATACATTTGGATCTTTTTGTGTGTCCACTTTGACACTCTATGAATTTGGATTCGAGCATTTAATTCATTTATATTTAAAGTAATTATTGATCAGTATGCATTTATTACATTTTGTTAATAATTTTCAGTTGTTTTTGTAGTTCTTTTTGTTCCTTTCTTCTTTGCCCGCTTCCCTTATTTTTTTAAACAATTTTTAAAATTGAAGAATAGCTAATTTACAATGTTATGTTAGTTTCAGGTGTACAGCAAAGTGATTCAGATAATATATATATAACTTTTTCAGATTCTTTTCCATTATAGGTTTATTACAAGATACTGAATATGGTTCCGTTTGCTACACAGTAGGACCCTTTTGTTTATGTATTTGATATATAGCAATATGTATCTGTTAATCTCCAAATTCTACTTTACCTCTCTCCTCATCCCCATTATGTCCTTTGGAAACCACAAATTTGTTTTCTGTTCCTGTGAGTCTATTTCTATTTTGAGAATAGGTTTAATTTATTTGTATCATTTTTTAAAATTCACATTTAAGTAAGGTCATAAGATATTTTTCCTTCTCTGACTTACTTCAGTTAATATGATAAATCTCTAGGTCTATCCACATTGCTGCAAACGGCATTGTTTCATTCTTTTCACGGCTGAGTAATATTCCACTGTAAGTAGTGACTAAATTTCTCTTTTGGGGCTCCAAAATCACTGCGGATTGTGATTGCAGCCATGAAATCAGAAGACAATTGTTTCTTTGCAGGAAAGCAATGACAAACCTAGACAGTGTGTTGAAAAGCAGAGAAATTACTCTGCCAAGTCCATATAGTCAAGACTATGGTCCCCCAGTGTTCACATATGGTTGTGAGAGCTGGACCGTAAAGAAGGAAGAGTGCCAAAAAATTCATGCCTTTGAACTGAGGTGCTGGAGAAGAACTCCTGAGAGTCCCTTGGACAGCTCAAAGATAAAACCAGTCAATCTTAAGGGAGATCAACCCTGAATATTCACTGGAAGGACTAATGCTAAAGCTGAAGCTCCAGTATCTGGTCATCTGGTAGGAACAATGACTCACTGGAAAAGTCCCTGATGCTGGGAAAGATTGAGGGCAGAAGTAAAAGAGGGCATCAGAGGATGAGATGGTTGGACAGCATCACCAATGCAATGAACATGAACTTGAGCAAACTCCAGGAGATGGTGAGGGACAGGAAGGCCTGGAATGCTACAGTCCATGGGGTCATGACGAGTCTGACATGACTGGGTGACTGAACAACAAAACTATTCCACTGAATGAATATACATATATATGTATGGATGGATGTATATGTATATATATATGGGCTTCCCTCATGGCTCAGTAGTAAAGAATCTGCCCACAATGCAGGAGACCCAGGCTCAATCTCTGAGTTGGGAAGATCCGCTGGAGAAGAGAATGGCCACCCACTCCATTATTCTTGCCTGGAGAATTCCATGGACAGAGAAGCCATGGGCTACAGTCCATGGGGTTGCAAAGAGTTGGATATGACTGAATAACTAACTCTTTCAGTTTCATATATATGTACACATACCACACCTTTTTTATCAATTCATCTGTTAAATGACACAGGTTGCTTCCATGTTTGTGCTATTGTAAATAGTGTTGTTATGAACACTGGAAATCATGTACCTTTTTGAATTAGAGTTTTCTCCAGATATACACCCAGGAGAGGAACTGCAGGATCCACTGGTAACTCTATATTTAGTTCTTTAAGAAATCTCTATACTATTCTCCATAATGGCTGCACCAATTCACGTTCCCTCCAACAATGTAGCATAGTTCCTTTTTTTCTACATCCTATCTAGCATTTATTCATTTGCAGATATTTTAATGATAGCTATTCTGACTTGTGTGAGGCGATCCTCCATGGGAGCTTTCATTTGCATTTCCTAGAAATATTAAGCATCTTGTCATGTGCCTGTTGGTCATCTGCATGTCTAAAACAAGATACCTAGGAATAAATACCTAAGAAGGCAAAAATCCTGTACTGTGGTACTGGCACAACAACAGATATTACATCAATGGAACAGGTAGAAAGCCCAGAAATAAGCCCATGCACTTATAGTCAAATAATCTATGAAAACAGAAGTCAAGACTATACCTGAGAAAAAGCAATCTCTTCAATAAGTGGTGCTGGGAAAACTGCACAGCTACATGTAAAAAAATGAAATTAAAACTTTCTCTAATACCATATACAAAAATAAACTCCAAGTGTATTAAAGACTTAATGTAAGATCGGAAAATATAAAACTCCAAGATATGCATGTAGAACTCTCTTTGACATAAATGACAGCAATGTCTTTTAGAATACATGTCCCAAAGTAATGGAAATAAACATAAAAATAAATAAATGAGAACTAATTAAACTTACGAACCTGGGATGTTAGGTCCATGAATCAAGGCAAATTGGAAGTGGTCAAACAGGAGATGGCAAGAGTGAACATTTACATTCTAGGAGTCAGCAAACTAAAATGGCCTGGAATGGGTGAATTTAACTCAGATGACCATTATATCTACTACTGTGGGAAGGAATCCCTTAGAAGAAATGCAGTAGCCATCATGGTCAACAAAAGAGTCCAAAATGCAGTACTTGGATGCAATCTCAAAAACGACAGAATGATCTCTGTTTGTTTCCAAGGCAAACCATTCAATATCATGGTAAAGCAAGTCTATGCCTCAACCAGTAACACTGCAGAAGCTGAAGCTGAATGTTTCTATGAAGACCTACAGATCTTTTAGAACTAACAGCCCAAAAAGATGTCCTTTTCATTATAGGGGACTGGAATGCAAAAGTAGGAAGTCAAGAAACACCTGGGCTATCAGGCAAATTTGGCCTTGGAATACAGAATGAAGCAGGGCAAAGGCTAATAGAGTTTTGCCAAGAGAACGCACTGGTCATAGCAAACACCCTCTTCCAACAACACAAGAGAGGACTCTACACATGGACATCACCAAATGGCCAACACTGAAATCAGATTGATTATATTCTTTGCAGCCAAAGATGGAGAAGCTCAATAGAGTCTGAAAAAACAAGACCGGGAGCTGACTGTGGCTCAGATCATGAGCTCCTTATTGCCAAAGACAGAATGAAATTGAAGAAAGTAGGGAAAACCACTAGGTATGGGAAAATCATTCAGATATGACCTAAATCAAATCCCTTATGATTATACGGTGGAAGCAAGAAATAGATTTAAGGGACTAGATCTGATAGACACAGTGCCTGATGAACTATGGACTGAAGTTCGAGACTTTGTACGGGAGACAGGGATCACAACCATCCCATGGAAAAGAAATGCAAAAAGCAAAATGGCTGTCTGGGGAGACCTTACAAATAGCTGTGAAAACAAGAGAAGCGAAAAGCAAAGGAGAAAAGGGAAGATATACCCATCTGAATGCAGAGTTCCAAAAAATAGCAAGAAGAGATAAGAAAGCCTTCCTCAGTGATCAATGCAAAGAAATAGAGGAAAATCACAGAATGGGAAAGACTAGAGATCTCTTCAAGAAAATTGGAGATACCAAGGGAACATTTCATGCAAAGATGGGCTCGATAAAGGACAGAAATGGTTTGCACCTAATAGAAGCAGAAGATATTAAGAAGAGGTGGCAAGAATATACAGAAGAACTGTATAAAAAAGATCTTCATGACCCGGATAATCACAATGGTGTGATCACGAATCTAGAGCCAGACATCCTGGAATGTGAAGTCAAGTGGGCCTTAGAAAGCATCACTATGAAAAAAGCTAGTGGAGGTGATGGCATTCCAGTTGAGCTATTTCAAATCCTGAAAGATGATGCTGTGAAAGTGCTGCACTCAATATGCCAGCAAATTTGGAAAACTCAGCAGTGGCCACAGGACTGGAAAAGGTCAGTTTTCATTCCAATCCCAAAGAAAGGCAATGCCAAAGAATGCTCAAACTACCACACAATTGCACTCATCCCCCACACTAGTAAAGTAATGCTCAAAATTCTCCAAGCCAGGCTTCAGCAATACGTGAACCGTGAACTTCCAGATGTTCACGTTGGTGTTAGAAAAGGCAGAGGAACCAGAGTTCAAATTGCCAGCATCCGCTGGATCACTGAAAAAGCAAGAGAGTTCCAGAAAAACATCTATTTCTGCTTTATTGACTATGCCAAAGCCTTTGACTGTGTGGATCACAATAAACTTTGGAAAATTCTGAGAGAGATGGGAATACCAGACCACCTGACCTGCCTCTTGAGAAACCTATATGCAGGTCAGGAAGCAACAGTTAGAACTGGACATGGAACAACAGACTGGTTGCAAATAGGAGAAGGAGTACATCAAGGCTGTATATTGTCACCCTGCCTATTTAACTTATATGCAGAGTACATCACGAGAAACGCTGGGCTGGAAGAAGCACAGCTGGAATCAAGATTGCTGGGAGAAATATCAATAACCTCATATATGGAAATGACACCACCCTTATGGCAGAAAGTGAAGAGGAGCTAAAAAGCCTCTTGATGAAAGTGAAAGAGGAGAGTGAAAATGTTAGCTTAAAGCTCAACATTCAGAAAACAAAGATCATGGCATCTGGTCCCATCACTTCATGGGAAATAGATGGAGAAACAGTGGAAACAGTGTTAGACTGCATTTTGGGGGGCTCCAAAATCACTTCAGATGGCGACTGCAGCCATGAAATTAAAAGATGCTTACTCCTTGGAAGGAAGGTTATGAGCAACCTAGATAGCATATTCAAAGCAGAGACTTTACTTTGCCAACAAAGCAAATAGTCTGTCTAGTCAAGGTTTTTCCAGTGGTCATGTATGGATGTGAGAGTTGGACTGTGAAGAAAGCTGGGCGCCAAAGAATTGATGCTTTTGAACTGTGGTGTTGGAGAAGACTCTTGAGAGTCCCTTGGACTGCAAGGAGTTCCAACCAGTCCATTCTGAAGGAGATCAGCCCTTGGATTTCTTTGGAAGGAATGATGCTAAAGCTGAAGCTCCAGTACTTTGGCCACCTCATGTGAAGAGTTGACTCATTGGAAAAGACTCTGATGCTGGGAGGGATTGGGGGCAGGAGGAGAAGGGGACGACAGAGGATGAGATGGCTGGATGATATCACTGACTCGATGGACATGAGTCCAAGTGAACTCCGGGAGTTGGTGATGGACAGGGAGGCCTGGTATGCTGCGATTCATGGGGTCGCAAAAAGTCGGACACAACTGAGTGACTGAACTGAACTGAACTGAACTGAATTAAACTGAAAAGCTCTTCCACAACAAAGGAAACCATAAACAAAGTGAAAAGACCACCTTTGGACAGGAGAAAATATTTGTAAACAGTGCTACCTACAAGGGACTGATATCCAAAATATCCAAATAGCTCATATAGCTTAATATAAAAAAACTCAATCAAAATATGAGCAGAAAACCTTTCTTATTTTTGTGTATCTATCATAGATTTTTGCTTTGTAATTACTATAATTTGTATATATGTAATTAGTACATATACAATTAATTTAAGTTGCTTGATCTCTACACAATTTAACAGCTCTATACTTCTTCTCCCCTCCCCTTTGTTCTTAACATCATATTTCACACCTTTCCATTTTTTGTATTCATTAACTAATTATTGTGGATATGAACAATATTACTATTTTTTAACTTTTTTATTTCCTTTATAACTGACAGAACTACTGCCTTTACTGCATGCTTGCCATTTTAAAAGCAATTTTTACTATTGTAATTTTTGTATTTCCAGTTGTGGCCTTTTCTTTTCCACTTAGAGAGTTCTTTTAACATTTCTTATAAAGCTGGTTTGATGGTGCTGAAGTCATTTCTTTAGGTTGGCGCAAAAGTAATTGTGGTTTTGCATTGTTGAACTTTGCCATTCTATACCGCAATACATTCTTAAATAAATTTGGTTATGTTACACATCATTTTAATGTACACTTCTCATTTTATTTTGCTAATGACATTACTTGCTGTTTATAATTATTTTAGACTATAAATGTGATGTTAGACAAAAAGCAAATTCAAGCATTTTTTTTTTTTAGTTCAAAATGGGTTGTAAAGCATCAGAGACAACTCGCAACATCAACAACGCATTTGATCCAAAAACTGCTAATGAACATACAGTGCAGTGGTGGTTCAAGAAGTTTTGCAAAGAAGAGACCCCTGAAGATGAGGAGCACAGTGGCTGGCCATCAGAAGTTGACAACAACCAATTGAGAGGATCATCGAAGCTGATCCTCTCACAACCACAAAAGAACTCAATGTCAACCATGCTACAGTCATTGAGCATTTGAGGCACACTGGAAAGATGAAAAAGCTTGATAAGTGGATGCCTCATGAACTGACTGCCAATCAAAAAAATTATCATTTTGAAGTGTTGTCTTCTCTTACTGTACACAACAACAATGAACAATTTCTCAATCAGATTGTGATGTGCAATGAAAAGTGAATTTTATATGACAACCAGCAACGTCCAGCTCAGTGGCTGGACCAAGAAGAAGCTCCAAAGCACTTCCCAAAGCCAAACTTGCACCCAATAAAGGTCATGGTCACTGTCTGGTGGTCTGCCACCCATCTGATCCACTGCATCTTTCCGAATCATGAGAAGTATGCTCAGCAAGTTGATGAGATGCACCAAAACTGCAACACCCACAGCCAGTAATGGTCAACAGAATGGGCCCAATTCTTCTCCACCACAACACCTGACTGCACATCACACAACCAATGCTTCAAAAGTTGAGAGAATTGAGTTACAAAGTTTTGCCTCATCCTCCATATTCACCTGACCTCTCACCAACTGACTACCATTTCTTCAAGCATCTTGACAGCTTTTTGCAGGGAAAAGGCTTTCACAACCAGCCAGAGGTAGAAAAAGCTTCCCAAGAGTTCATCAAATCCTAAAGCATGGATTTTTATGCTACAGGAAAAACAAACTTACTTCTAATTGTCAAAAATACATTAACTGTAATAGTTCTGATTTTGATTAATAAAGATGTGTTTGATCCTGGTTATAATGATTGAAAATTCATGAACCCTAACCACAATTAAAGGGACTACCCTAGCAGTTCAGTGGTTATACTTTTGTAACAACCTAATAGCTTTTGCTTTCTGTAAAACTTTTGAAATCTCCTTTAAATCAGAATGATAGCCTTGCTGGGTACAGTATTCCTGGTTATAGGTTTTCCTTTTCATTATTTTAAGTATACTGTACCATTCTCTTCTGGCCTACAGAGTTTCTTCTGAAAAGTACATCAATAGACTGATGAGAGTTCCTTTGCACGTAACTGTTCTTAGTCGCTCAGTCATGTCCAACTCTTTGTGACACCATGGACGGCACCAGGCTCCTCTGTCCGTGGGGTTGCCAAGCCCTCCTCCAGGGGATCTTCCCAACCCAGGGATTAAAACCCCAGTCTCCCACATTGCAGATCTCCCACATCTCAGGCAGATTGTTTACCCTCTGAGCCACCAGGGGAGCCCAAGAATACCGGAGTGACTAGCCCATCCTTTCTCCAGAGGCTGTTTCTTGACCCAGGAATAGAACCAGGGTCACTTACATTGCAGGTGAATTCTTGACCAGCTGAACTACCAGGGAAATCCTGTGTATAACGACTTGCTTTTAATATTCCCTCTTTATCCTTAATTTTTGACATTTTCATTACGTTTCTTGGTGAAGTCTTCTTTGGGTTGATCCTGTTTGAAACTCTCTTTGCTTCCTGGATCTGAATGTATGCTTCTTTTCCAAGGTTAGAGAAGTTTTCAGCTATTAGGTCTTCAAATATGGTCTCTGACCCTCTCTGTCTCTCTTCTCCCTGTGATACTCCTATAATGTGAATGACAGTAAGCCTGCTGTTGTCCTAGAGGTCTCTTAAAATATCCTCATTTTTAAAATTCTCCTTGTTCTATTCATTTGAGTGATTTCCACTGCCCTATCTTCAAGTTTACTGATCTCTGTATCATGTTTGTTGTTGTTCAGTCACTAAGTCATGTTCAACTCTTTGCAACCCCATGGACTGCAGCACACCAGGCTTCCCTGTCCTTCACTATCTCCCAGAGTTCACTCAAACTCATGTTGATTGAGTCAGTGATGCCATCCAACCATCTCATCCTCTGATGTCCCTTCTCCTCTTGCCCTCAATACTTCCCAACATCAGGGTCTTTTCCAATGGCTCTTCACATCAGGAGCCCAAAGCATTGAAACTTCTGCTTCATCATCAGTGCTTCCAATGAATATTCAGGGTTGATTTCCTTTAAGATTAACTGATTTGATCTCCTTTCTGTCCAAAGGACTCTCTCTCCAGTACTACTGTCAATTTCCTCTAGTGTATTTTTGTTCAGTCATTTGTTCTTTAGCTCTGTTTGGTTCTTCTTTATCCTTTCTCCTTGTTAAACTTCTCACCATCACCCATTCATCTCCTCAGTTCTGTGAGCACCTTTATGATCATACTTTATCACATAAGGTTGCTTATTTCCATTTAATTGTTATTCTGGGGTTTTATCTTGTTCCTCATTTGGATCATTCTCCTCTTTTTCCTCATTTTGCCTATTTTGCTATTTTCATTCTACATATTTGGTAGGTTGGTTATGTTTACCAACCTAGGAGAAGTGGCTTTATGTAAAAGACATCCTATGGAGCTCAGCAGAATACTCCTCTCTGATCACCAGTGCTACACGCTCTAAAGTTACCCTCTATGTGGATTATGGGAGTCCCTCTATTGTAGCAGGCTGACAACTCTTGTGCATTAATAGGTACGGCTGGCCATCAGTTGGGTTGTTTACCAGGCCCTGACTTACACAGAGAAGGCTGCCAGCTGCTGATGGGTGAGGCTGGGTCACAAGGTGGCTGGCTGCAGAGCCCTGGGGGTTTCTGGGATTATTGCTTTCTTATTGGTGGATGGAGCCAGGTTCTAGGGCAGCTAGCTGTGGGGCCAAGGTCTCAGAGTTAGTATGCATGCTAGTGAGTTGGGATGCATCCCAGAGCTTTCCAGGATAGTTCCAGGCTCCTGTGTTGACCAGGTCCTGACATGGCTGACTATAGAGCTCAGTGATCCCTGAGCTGGTATTCACACAATGATGAGCAAGGTTGCAGTCCAGGGGGTCTCAAGGTTGGTGCTCACCTACTGGTCTATGGAGCAAGATCCTCAGGTCTCCAGTGACAGAACAGTATTCCGAAGCTGTTATCAGTCTGCTTGTGGGTGGGGCCAAGGTTCAGGGGGTGATAGGGCTGGTATCTGCCCACTGACGGGTAAAGCATAGCCCAGGGCCAGTGCTGGCCTACTGGTTCAGTTCAGTTCAGTAACTCAGTCGTGTCCGACTCTTTGCAATGCCATGGACTGCAGCACACCAGGCTTCCTTGTCCATCACCAACTCCCAGAGTATACTCAAACTCATTCTATTGCATTGGTGATACCATCCAACCACTTCATCCTCTGTCATCCCCTTCTCATCCCGCCTTCAATCTTTCTCAGCATCAGGGTCTTTTCATGTGAGTCAGTTCTTTGCATCAGGTGGACAAAGTATTGGAGTTTCAGCCTCAGCATCAACCCTTCCAATGAATATTCAGGACTGATTTCCTTTAGGATGGACTGGTTGGATCTCCTTGATGTCCAAGGGACTCTCAAGAGTCTTCTCCACCACCACAGTTCAAAAGCATCAATTCTTTGGTGCCTAGCTTTCTTCATACTCCAACTCTCATATCCTTGAGAGTTGACTACTGGAAAAACCATAAACAGACAGACCTTTGTTTGTAAAGTGAGGTCTCTGCTTTTTAATATGCTGTCTACGTTGGTCTTAACTTTTCTTCCAAGGAGCAAGCGTCTTTTAAAAATTTCATGGATGCAGTCACCATCTGCAGTGATTCTGGAGCCCCAAAACATAAAATCTCATTGTTTCCATTGTTTCTTCATCTATGTGCCATGAAGTGATGGGACTGGATGCCATGATCTTCGTTTTCTGAATGTTGAGTTTTAAGCTGACTTTTTCACTCTCCTCTTTTGCTTTCATCAAGAGGCTCTTTAGTTCTTCTTCACTTTCTGCCATAAGGGTGGTGTCATCTGCATATCTGAGGTTACTGATATTTCTCCCGGCAATCTTGATTCCAGCTTGTGCTTCATCCAGCCCAGCATTTCTCATGATGTACTCTGCATATAAGTTAAATAATCAGGGTGACAATATACAGCCTTGATGTACTCCTTTCTCAATTTGGAACCAGTCTGTTGTTCCATGTCCAGTTCTAACTGTTGCTTCTTGACCTGTATACAGATTTCTCAGGAGGCAGGTCAGGTGGTCTGGTATTCCCATCTCTTTCGGAATTTTCCACAGTTTGTTGTGATCCACACAGTCAAAGGCTTTGGCATAGTCACTAAAGCAGAAATAGATGTTTTTCTGGAACTCTGTTGCTTTTTCGATGATCCAGCGGATGTTGACAATTTGATCTCTGGTTCCTCTGCCTTTACAAGCCAAATCTTGGAGTCTCTGGCTGTGGTGCCCTGGATTTCCTGGATGTGGTGTCAGCCCCTTGGTGTGCAGAATGTGGGCGTATGGCCTCTAATTGCAGAACTGGTGTCCCATAGCTAGAGCTGGCCCTCTGGTAGGTGGAGCCAGGTCCAGTGGCTGGCTATAGGGCCCCAGTAGTCTTGGAGCTAGTGTCA
>SJYQ01095291.1:759947-777260 GCA_006410935.1 Redunca redunca | reverse complement strand
TAAATAATTTAACCACAGTATATTATGAGGGTAAAAACAAAAATAATTTTAAGGACACTATATTATACTGTATCAGATTTGGAGTTAGATTTGGTTTCAAATCATCATTCTGATCCTAAGTAACCAATTGCCTTTAGGCATTGAACATGTATTATATATTACAGAGAATAATAAGACAATGTCCATTCTCTAAGGGAGTTCAGAGTAAAGTAAGAAAAAATATAAACAAAAATAATCAATGGCAGTAAGAGTGACAGAGTATCATGATAACAGCCATAAAGTGCTGTCATCAGGAAGCTGTTGGGAGCTTGTCGAAATAAGTAGTCAGGTCTGCCTAGGAAGAGTCAGCAACATTTGCCTTAGATCTTGGAGAATTAAAAAATTCAGAAAATAATTTATCTCTATACTTGCTGTCCCCAGCTTCTCTCTCCTCTTCTCTTCTGTAATACATCCTATATAGTTTTCCTAACTCTAGTTCTAGTAACTCCTCCAATCCCTTTCCAGCAGTAGCCAGAATTGTCTTCTTAAAACGTAAATTCCCACGCTGTGTAGAACACTTTAGTAACTTCCCTATAAAATAAAATCCAAAATAATCCTAAATCTACCAAAAGAGCTCTTTATGATGAGGGCCCTGCTTGTCACTCTGGGCTCATTTGGGGCAGCTATTCTGCCAGTACACTAAACATTAACCACAAAATCATCAAGTTCTCACCATTTCAGGGTGTGTTTGTGTGTGTGTGTGTTCTCACCATTTCAGGGTTGTGTGTGTGTGTGTGTTTTATATCCTCTTCCTCTACCTGAATTACCTCTTTACTACTCTCCACATGATCTCCACTTAGTTCAAAATTAAATTTCATTATCACTTCATCAAGGATGCTTTCTCTGACCCTCTACTCTTTCCAAACAGTGTTGACCCTATATCATCATATTTTTCATACATCATCTATTTATCACTGTTTTGTAACCATGTGTTCATTTTCTTATTTATATGTCCAATAGCTACTCCCCAAATAGACTCTAAATGCCCTGAGTGCTCATATCATGTGTCTTGTTCTCCCTTTGCAGAACTTACCACGGTGCTTCACCCAGAATATGTGTTCACAGATATTTAGTGAATAAATAAGTAGAAATAATAGCTTCCTAACACAGAGAACAGTCCTTGGAATAAAAGATGCACTCAATATATGTACATTGATTGATTGGATTATTTGTTGAATAAGCAGAGGCTAAAAGATATAAAAAGTGTTTGAAAATAACATGAGGTTTAAAATGCTAGGGTTTAGGAACTATGTGGTAAATGTTGATACATAAGGCTTAATATTTTAAAGTTAAAAAAAAAATTTTTTTAAAGGTAAATATTCTTTCTTCCAATATCACAATGTCAGGTACATAACAATTACTTCATAAAAACTGTTGAATTAATTCTATTCTTCTGATTTAAAAATAATAACAATTTAATCTTATAGAGCCATTAGAATTTAATTTTGCCAAACTGTTTAAATTATTTCCATGCAAGCATTTCTGCAAGAATATAGCATTCCTTTTTCTAACCCCAGACACAGTCAAAATTGATTAATTTACTTTGCAATCATGTATAATTTAGAGAATAATTTCAATTTGGCATATCAGAAATCATTAAAATATGCTTAGAATTTAAAGCACAAGATTTTATAGCATTCTTTTTTACCAAGCCATATCACATCAAATAGCACATGGCTGAGAAAATAAGATTATATTAGAACAGTAATTTTTAATTATGGTGGACAAAGCTGCAAAGCCCAGCCTAACACTCCAAAGTTCAGTCATACCACCTTTAAGTTCATGCACCTAGACAAAAAGAGAACAAAATAAAATAAAACAAAACAACAAGATATGAATGTGCACTGGCTCTCAGGTTATTAACAGTTCCCTACTTTTATACCCTGAAAAGCTCTGATAAAATTCTTCCTATAGAAGAGGCAGAGCTTCTGGAATGATGATGCAAAGATATTAGTAACGTTCTTTCCATGAAAGTAATTTAATGGGGGAAAGTTGTTTTAAGTAATGATTTAAAGTCTCTGGAATTTGTCCTAAGCCATACAGCAGATGGAAAAAACATTTGGTAAAGAAAAAAAAAAAGAAAATCTATTAAATCTTGGTAAGAAGAGTAAGGGTCTAGAGCATTTGACACATAACCTGCTCCTATCAGCTTTCATTACCAGCACCTCTCCTCCTAGTTCTCATCTAAAACTACCATTTCACCTCATAAGGGGCAGATAACTGATATCTCCCCCAAAGCTTCACATTATAGGAGCTCAATTTAAGGCAAGTGCATATTAGAGGATTGGGCTCCATTTCTCCACTCAGCCAAAACTTGTAGGGTAGAAGTTTCTACCAAAAATGGAAAATAATGGGTAGGCCTGGATTGTTCCTGCCCCATCTGACACATAGAGTAAAGGTTCTGTGCCAGGAGAAGCAATATGAGAAGACCAGGTGCTACCATTCCCACTCACTACTTCATTCATAAGATAATCATAAGACAAGAGATATCACCATAAGATAAGAAAGTCACTCTCTTTATCCACATCCCTATAGCAGCACAGAGATTCTACACAGAAGGATAGGTAGATCATAATGACAAGAACTCTGAAACTCCACCTAAAATGACTAAGTTTATTTAGAACAAAAGCACGGAGCAAGTTGAACCTAACAGTATTGTCATGAACAATAGCAACCGTAGTGGTAAACAATTAAGAGGGATTTGGAAGCTCCAGAATACTTGAAGCAACAAGGAAAATGGCAGGCCAGGCATCAGTTTAATAGAGAGAAACTAGGACAAAGAAAAATGGAAGGGCTCATCTATATAAGAGAAAGCTTCAAAGACTGGCACTACCAGGTCCTTGCAAAAGGAAAAAAAAAAAAAAGTGTACTTTTATTGGAACAGAAAATTTATATCCAAGGGCATTGGCAAAAATACAGTAATCAGATAGCAATCAATGATGACTAAGCACTGACTATGAGTTGAATGTCATATCAATAGAAGCAGAACAACAAGAAACTTTACGGGTAAGTCAGAAAAAGGGACAGTCAAAAAGAGTTTGGTTAAAAATCACAAAGATCCTTTATGCCTGGTGGCCAAGGAGATTGTACACACATGCAAGGCTGCACTCTATGAAGCGTAACATCAGAGAGGCTTTTCACGTTGTAGAAGAAAAAATTCAATGAATTAGCACATCCAAGTCACTAAACAAATAAGCAAAAATACAAAGAACAATAAACCCCAGAAGGAGGGGGAAACAGTACCCAAACTGCAACAACATATTATCTCAAAAAGTCAAATTTTCAACAAAATTTATGAGATATGCAGAAAAAGACGAAAATGTGACTCAGGATAGACCAACTGCTAGGCAACAATACAAAAGCCTCTACCAAAGTTTGCAATAATACATAATATGNGAAAGAGTGGGCATCATTAATAATGTCACAGCAATAAAAAGAATTATGAAATCATTCCATGAACAAATTTATGTCAAAAATTAGATACCTGGATGAAATGGACAAACCCCCAGAAAGACATTACTGATTCAAGAAGAAATACAAAATAAGAATATATCTGTACTGGTAAAGAGATTGAATTATGATTTATAAAATCCCATAAAAGGAAATCCAGGCTCAGATCATTTCACTAGTGAATTCTATAAAAAATGTAAAAAAAGAAAATGCCAGTTCTTCACAAATCATTTCTCAACTCATTCTATTAGGTAAGGGTAACTACGACACAAAACCAAAAATGTTATCAGAAAACTAAAGACAAATACCTCTTATGAAGAATCCTTAGTAATAATGGTTATTATTTTAAAAACAATTTGTTATTGCCTGAAAATATTAAATATAGAGTGATCATGTGTCCACCAACCCCACTTTCTGACATACACCCAAGAGAAATGAAATCTTATGCTCAAAAACTTGTACACAAAGTTCACAGCAACATTATTCATAAGAGCCAAAATGTAGAAACAACTCATTAGCTGTAGAAACAATATCCATCAATTATGAAGAGATAATTAAATTAGTGTAATAATATTTGGCCATAAAAACTAATAAACCATTTATAAAATCAATAAGTTCTGGAGACCTAATGTACAATATGATGACTATAGTTAATAATAATGTGCTGTTTATCTGAAATTTGCTAAGAGAATAGATATCAACTGTTCTTATCCCACATAATAAAAAAATGGTAAAAAAGATGTGGTGATTTACACTTTAATTAGCCTGTTTCAGTAGTCATTTCACTGTGTATACATATGCCTTAAATATATACAATTTTCATTTGTCAATCCCATCTCAGTAAAAGTGAGGGAAAGAATACTTAGAAATGTACAGTGCTTAGTTGATCAGTCGTGTCCGACTCTTTGCAACACCAAAGAATGTAGCCTGCCAGGCTCCTCTGTCCATGGGATTCTCCAGGCAAGAATACTGGAGTGGGTTGCCTGCCCTCCTCCAGGGGATCTTCCCAATCCAGGGATCAAACCCAGGTCTCCCGCATTGCAGGTGGATTCTTTACCATCTGAGCCACCAGGGAAGCCCATACAAAAATCAAATCATCATATTGTTCATCTGACTCCAATATAATGTTCCACATCAATCACATCTCAGTCTTGAAAACACACACACAAACAAAGGAATCTACAGAGAAATAGTGATTGCCTAAAGCTTACAGGTATGGGAGAGAATGGGAAGGGACTGCTGATTGATACAGGGTTTCTTTGGTGCATTATTTAAATGTTTTAAAATTATATTCGGTGATGGTTGCACAATTCCATGAATATGCTAAAAATCATTAAAATGTAAGATTTAAATAGGTGAAGTTTATGGTATGTGAATTATATCTCATTAAGGCTGTCTTTTTAAAAAAGGCTTTCTGGGAAAATGACAATGTGGTCTACCACAGAAAACTAGAAAAACACTCACAGCATAGAGCTAGTAAAACAGGAACCTTCTCTAATCCAGACCTATACTTCAGAATTGGATTATATTAAACTATGCCACAAAGAGGCAGGGGAGGAGAGGGGAGTGAAGTGGGGTTGGAGGGAGTCCTATAACATTGAAGTACCATGGTGATCCCCTTCACAGATCACTGCCTTATCATAGAAAAGGGGCTTGCATAACTCAATAAAGCTATGAGCCATGCCACATAGGGCCACCCAAGACAGACGGGTCATAGCGGAGAGTGTTGACAAAACGTGATCCACTGGAGGAGGGAATGGCAAACCACCACAGTATACTTGCCATGAGAACTTCATAAACTGTATAACAGAACAAAGAGATAGGACACCAAAAGATGAGTCCCCCAGGTCTGAAGGTGTGCAGTATGCTACTGGGGAAGAGCAAAGAACTACTAATATTCCCAGAAGCAGCGGGGCCAAAGCAAAAACAATACCTAGTTGTAGATGTGTCTGGTGAAGAAAGTAAAATCTGATGCTGCAAAGAACAATGTTATTGCATAGGAACCATGAATCAAGGCAACTTGGACATGGCCAAGCAAGAGATGATAAGAATAAACATCTACATCTTTAAGAATCAGTGAACTAAAATGGGCGGCAATGAGCAAATTTAATTCAGATGACCATTATATCTATTACTGTGGGCAAGAATTCCTTACAAGAAATGAAGTAGCCCTCATAATCAACAAAAGAGGCCAAAATGCAGTACTTACCTCAAAAATGACAGAATGATCTTAGTTCAATTCCAAGGCAAACCATTCAACATCACAGTAATCCAAGTCTATGCCCCTACCGCTAATGCCAAAAAAGCTCAGGTTGATCAATTCTATAAAGACCTAGAAGACCTCTGAGAATCCACACCAAAAAAAAAAGTTCTATTCATCACCAGGGATTGGAATACAAAAGTAGGAAGTCAAGAGATAACCTGGAGTAATAGACAAGATCTGCCTTGGAGAACAAAATGTAGTAGGGCAAAGACTAAGTGAAGTCTGCCAAGAAAATGCACCAGTCATAGCAAATACCCTTTTTCAACAACATGAGAGACAACTTTATAAATGGACATCACCAAATGGTCGATATCAAAATCAAACTGATACATTCTTTGTAGCCAAAGATGGAGAAGCTTACACACAATCAGCAAAAACAGGACCTGGAGCTGACTGTGGCTCAGATCATCAGCTTCTCATAATAAAACTCAAGCTTAAACTAAAGAAAGCAGGGAAAACCAGTAGGTCAGCCAGGTATAACTTAAATCAAATCCCCCATGAATATGCAGTAGAGGTAATGAGTAGATTCAAGGAATTAAATCTATTAAACAGTGTGCCTGAAGAACTATGGACAGAAGTCCATAAAATTGTACAGAAGGCGGTGAACAAAACCATCTCAAAGAAAAAGAAAACAAGAAGGCAAAGTGGTTATCTAAAGAGGCTTTACAAATAGCTACAGACAGTAGAGAAGTGAAAAACAAGGGAGAAAGGGAAAGATATACCCAGCTAAATTCAGAGCTCAAAAAAAACAGCACAGAGAGACAAGAGGACCTTATTCAAAGAACAGTCCATAAAACTAGAAGAAAACAACAGAAGGGGAAAGACGAGAGATCTCTTCAGGAAAATTGGAGATATCAAGGGAACACTTCACCCAAAGGTAGGCACAGTAAAGGAGAGAAACAGTATAGACCTAGTAGATGCTGAAGAGATCAAGAAGTGATGAACAAAATACATGGAAGACCTGTATAAAAAAGATCTTAATGAACTGGATTACTCCGATGATGTGGTCAGTCACCCAGAGCTAAACATTCTGAAGACTAAAGTCAAGTGGGCCTTAGGAAATACTGCTGTTAATAAAACTAAAGGATGTGAAGGAATTTCAGTAGAGCTATTCAAAACCCTAAAGGATGATGTCATCAAGGTGTTGCATTCAATATGTCAGCAAATCTGGAAGACCCAGAGCGGCCAATGGGACTGGAAAAGGTCAATCCTCATCCCAATTCCCAAGAAGGGTAATACTAAAGAATGTTCTAACTATTGGAAAACTATATTCATCTCCTATGCTAGCAAGGTAATGCTTAAAATTTTGCATGCTAGGCTTCTGCATTATGCAAACCAAGAACTTCCAGATGTCCAAGCTGAGTTTAGAAAAGGTAGAGGATCCAGAGATCAAATTGCTGACATTTGCTGGATCATAGAGAAAGACAGGGAATTCCAGAGAAATGTCTACCCCTGTTTCATTGACTACACTAAAGCCTTTGACTGTGTGGATCATAATACACTGTGGAAAGCTCTTAGAGAGATGGGAATATCAGACCATCTTACCTGTCTCCTGAGAAACCTGTATGGAGGTAAAGAAGCAACAGTTAGAACCCTGTATGGAACAACTGAATGGTTCAAGACTGAGAAAGGAGTAAGACAGGGCTGTCTGCTGTCACCCTGTCCACTTAACATATATGCTGATCACATCATGAGAAAAGCCAGGCTGGATGAGTTACAAGCTGCAATCAGGATAGGCAGGAGAAACATCTAAAACCTCAGATATGTGGATGATACCACTCTAATGGCTGAAAGTGAAGAGGAACTAAAGAAGCTCTTGATGAGGGTGAAGGAGAAGAGTGAAAGAGTCGGCTTAAAACTAAATATATTAAAAAAAAAAAAAAAAAAAACTAAGATCATGACATCTGGCCCCATTCAGTTATCAGTTCAGTCACTCTCTCATGTCTGACTCTTTGCGACCCCATGAACTGTAGCACACCAAGCTTTCCTGTCCCTCACCAACTCCCAGAGCTTGCTGAAACTCATGTCCATCGAGCCAGTGATGCCATCCATCCTTTGTCTTTCCTTTCTCTATCTGCCTTCAATCTTTCCCAGCATCAGGGTCATTTCCAATAGGTTGGCTCTTCAAATCAGGTGGCCAAAGTATAGGAGCTTCACCTTCAGCATCAGTCCTTCCAATGAATACTCAGGACTGATTTATTTTTCAATTGACTGATCTGATATCCTTGCAGTCCAAGGTTCTCTCAAGAGTCTTCTCCAACACCACAGTTCAAAAGCATCAACTCTTCGGCACCCAGTGTTCTTTATGGTCCAATCTTACATCCATACATGACTACTAGGAAAAAAAAAAAAACTACTAGCTTTGACTAGATGGACCTACGTTGGCAAAGTAATGTCCCTGCTTTTTAATATGATATCTAGTTGGTCATACCTTTTCTTCCAAGGAGCAAGCATCTTTTAATTCCATCTCTACAGTCACCATCTGCAATGATTTTGGAGACTAAGAAAATAAAGTCTGATACAGTTTCCATTATTTACCTATCGATTTGCCATGAAGTGATGCAACCAGATGCCATGATCTTAGCTTTCTGAATGCTGAGGTTTAAGCCAACTGTTTCACTCTCCTCTTTCACTTTCATCAAGAGGCTCTTTAGTTCCTCTTCACATATCTGCATATCTGCTGAGGTTGTTGATATTTCTCCCAGCAATCTTGATTTCAGACTGTGCTTCATCTAGCCCAGCATTTCTCATGATGTGCTCTGCATATAAGTTAAAAGCAGAGTGACAACATACAGCCTTGATGTACTCCTTTCCCAATTTGGAACCAGTCTGTTGTTCCATGTCCAGTTCTAACTGTTGCTTCTTGACCTGCGTACAGATTTCTCAAGAGGCAGGTAAAGTGGTCTGGGATTCCAATCTCCTGAAGAACTTTCCACAGTTTGTTGTGTCCACACAGTCAAAGGCTTTGGCATAGTCAATGAAGCAGAAGTAGATAATTTTCTGGAACTCTCTTGCTTTTTCTATGATCCAACAGATGTTGGCAATTTGGTCTCTGGTTCCTCTGCCTTTTCTAAATCCAGCTTGAACATCTGGAATTCCTCAGTTCATATACTGCATTGTTTAAGCCTGGCTTAGAGAATTTTGAGCATTACTTTGGTAGCGTGTGAAATGAGTGTAATTGTGTGGTAGTTTGAACATTCTTTGGTATTGACTTTCTTTGGGATTGGAATGAAAACTAATCTTTTCCAGTCCTGTGGCTACTGCTGAGCTTTCCAAATTTGCTGACACATTAAGTGCAGCACTTTAACAGCACCATCTTTCAGGAACTGAAAAATTAACTGGAATTCCATCACCTCCACTAACTTTGTTTGTAGTAATGCTTCCTAAGGCCCACTTGACTTCTCATTCCAGGATGGATGTCTGGCTCTAGGTGAGTGATCACACCATTGTTATTGGAGTCATTAAGATCTTTTCTGTATAGTTCTTCTGTATATTCTTGCCACCTCTTCTTAATATCTTCTGCTTCTGTTAGGTCCATACCATTAGGCCTGGCCCCATTATTTCATGGCAAACAGAAAAGGAAAAGGTGGTAGTAGTGACAGATTTCCTCTTCTTGGGCTCTAAAAATCACTGCAGATGGTGACTGCAGGCATGAAATCAGAAGACAATTGCTCCTTGGCAGGAAAGCTATGACAAACATAGACAGTGTATTGAAAGCAGAACATTACTTTGCTGACTAAGGTCTATATAGTTAAGGTCATGGTCTTCCCAGTGGTCATGTGTGGTTGTGAGAGCTGGACCGTAAAGAAAGCATAACAACAAAGAATCGATTACTTTGAACTGCAGTGCTTGAGAAGACTCCTGAAAGTCCCTTGGACAGCAAGGAGATCAAACCAATTAATCTTAAGGGAAAATCAGCCCTGAATACTCACTGGAAGGACTGATGCTGAAGCTGAAGCTCCAGTACTTTGGTCACCTGATGTAAACAGCCAACTCGTTGGAAAAGTCCCTGATGCTGAGAAAGACTGAGGGCAGAAGGAGAAGAGGAAGTAAAAGGATGAGATGATTGGATGGCATCACCGATGCGATGGACATGAACTTGGTCAAACTTCGGGAGATGGTGAGGGACAGAGAGGCCTGGCGTACTGCAGCCCATGGGGTCACAAAGAGTTAGACACAACTGGGTGACTGAACAACAACAACCATGGCTTTATGGGCTTCCCCAGTGGCTCAGCGGTAAAGAATCCACCTGCAATGCAGAAAAACAAAGCATTTACAATGTTGTCATTACATTCAAACTTTGCTGAACTCCACTAATTCAAAAATTTGTTATTAATATCCTAATTCAGGATAGCAATGATACCAGTGTATTCTGAGATGATATACAATGGATTTGTAAGCCTATTGCAGGCTTCCTTGATGTCTCAGTTAGTAAAGAATCTGCCTATCACAAATTCTATAACGCCAATAGAATCTCAACTAACAACATTTGAAAACTACTTGAAGATTTTTAATTTCACATACCACCTGCTCAAGATTCTGTCCCCTCTCTAACTTTCCATTAGGAAGAATGCCAAGACAACAAACTAGAAGGAAATTTTACAAAAATCAGTACAGCCATAGAGTACCTCTCAAAATCACTGAAATAAGTAAGCATAACTTAAGAGTACATAGAAAATGCCAGGGGGGAAAAAAACCCATATTTTCTCAGGCTAGACCCACAAAAGTTATGGGAAAATGTGTAAGGAATGAAGCAACTTCCTTTCATATGACAGTCTGTTAGTCTCAAAGACATTATCAAATGTGAGGACAAAATATTACATACAGCTTTTATCCATCCCATTGATGTTCTTCCAAAATATCCCAGAAAACACAGGTAAACATTTTTCCAGTTTCAAGTATAACAATATATAAATAAATGCATGAACAAATAAAACAAAAACCCCTAATTCCACTGTGCAGAGAAAATCTTTGCTCATATCAGGGGTTATCCTCTTCGTATATTTTCCATAAATATTCATATTTTACATGGTTGAGATTAAAATATGTATACAGTACCAGATCCTCTTTTAATTTAATATCATATCCTATTGGTATGAGCTATCCATAGATCCATTATAAATTAATTCTGAACTTAGCAACTTAAAACAACAAATATTTATTATTTCACAGCATTTATTGGTCCCTCAGATAAACCCTTTCCTACCTTGGATTTCTACTGAGTAACAATATCACTGACCTTCTTATATGACCTATTCTCTCACTGAGAGAACTGGTGAAGCACATGTTTAAAACCTTTAAAGAAACTTTTGTCTAACTTAGTATTATATTCTTTTATCTTTCTTAGGTCTCAAAAAAGGATTTTCAGTCATATCCTCAGTTTTATCTCTAGACGAAGTTTTTCTGAGAGTACCCGGTATTTCATCTTTACCAGGAAGGTTTAATTTTAGAATCATTTGCCATCCAGAAAGCCTGATTATTTTTTAAACCATCAAGTCCTGGCTCTTTCACATTTTACAGTCTTTCCTTTAGTTGGTCTCTCCTCACATTTTATTATAAGAAACAAGAAAATCCAGGAAGTACCTTTAAGTTTATGCCTAGAAATCTCCTTAGCCACATCATTCAGTTCATTTAGTGCATTTTCTACCTTCCACATAACTGTGGTGACAGTGTTATAAATGATCTGGTACTGTATAACATGAATTTTCTTTCCACCAGTTTCCTATAAAAGTTTTCTCCCTTTCCTTCATGTTTTCATCTGAAGCCTTCTCAAAACTAGTCATTTCTACACTATCTTCACTGCTAAATAAAATTTCACTAACACTGAATGAAGTCCTTTAGTAGCGGAGGAGAGGAGATAAAGAGGTCTAGCCCAGTCTGAGTATAGATACTTTTTGAACCTTTCATTAACACTGATGGAATCCAACTGAGAGAAAATAAACTGGTAAGCTGCTGTTGTTGTTTAGTTGCTAAGTCATGTCTGACTCTTTGCAATCCCTGGACTGTAGCCCACCAGGCTCCTCTGTCCATGGGATTTCCCAGGCAAGAATACTGCAGTGAGTTGCTGCCGGGGTCCAACCCTGGTGGATCCAGGGAATTCGAAGTGTGGACAGCGTTGGCGAGGAAAGATTTATTTATTTATTACTATAAGATTAGATTAGGAAGAAATAGTGTAGTAGGAAAATTAAGTGGAGAAAAGAGGCTGAATAACTTGGTTTATGTGGAAAGCCAATAAAGTTCCAAACAAGGAGCTTGCACTATCTACGTTAGGCCACCGGTGTCCGTTTGAATATCGGAGAGTCCCCGCCTTGGGCTCTCTCTCTTACGGATCTTAAAAGCCAGGACAAGTAAGTAGACATGGTGAGCGAGCCTCCACGCCCCAGATGGGAATTCAGCCTGAAATTAGAGTAAAGAAGAGACACAGGGGAAACCAGTCCAGCGACTGGCTCTGGCCTCATTTGTTCAGAAGGCCTTTTATACTTTTGATAAAACATGGAGATCAATGGGTAATGGAGATCAATGGGTAACACAAAGTTATGCAGCGTTAGCAGTCCAGACTCTTATCAAAACCAGGCTTTTCTCTCTGCATACCTAATTGTATACACAAGTCTTAGGTGATTTACATCATCTTCCAGCCAAAAAGGGCCAATTAACATTTTACAGCCTTTTTTCTGATAAGGGTTTCTTAACTAGAAGACTTATTTGTGTTGATCTTCCCAAAGTCTTGGTGCCACTCTCAGAAAGCACTAAATAAAGTTACATTCTTACACACCCAAAAAAGATGTCTTTTTCATTATAGGGGACTGGAATGCAAAAGTAGGAAGTCAAGAAACACCTGGAATAACAGGCAAATTTGGACTTGGAATGTGAAATGAAGCAGGGCAAAGACTAATAGAGTTTTGCCAAGAAAATAAACTGGTCATAGCAAACACCCTCTTCCAACAACACAAGAGAAGACTCTACACATGGACATCACCAGATGGTCAACACCGAAATCAGATTGATTATATTCTTTGCAGCCAAAGATGGAGAAGCTCTATACACCCAGCAAAAACAAGACTGGGAGCTGACTGTGGCTCAGATCATGAACTCCTTATTGCCAAATTCAGACTTAAATTGAAGAAAGCAGGGAAAACCGCTAGACCATTCAGGTATGACCTCAATCAAATCCCTTTTGATTATACAGTGGAAGTGAGAAATAGATGTAAGGGTCTAGATCTGATAGACATAGTGCCTGATGACTATGGAATGAGTTCGTGACATTGTACAGCAGACGGGGATCAAGACCATCCCCATGGAAAAGAAATGCAAAAAAGCAAAATGGCTGTCTGGGGAGGCCTTGAAAATAGCTGTGAAAAGAAGAGAGGTGAAAAGCAAAGGAGAAAAGGAAAGATATAAGCATCTGAATGCAGAGTTCCAAAGAATAGCAAGAAGAGATAAGAAAGCCTTCTTCAGTGATCAATGCAAAGACATAGAGGAAAACCACAGAATGGGAAAGACTAGAGATCTCTTCAAGAGAATTAGAGATACCAAGGGAACATTTCATACAAAGATGAGCTCGATAAAGGACAGAAATGGTATGGACGTAACAGAAGCAGAAGATATGAAGAAGAGGTGGCAAGAAAAAGATCTTCAGGACCCAGACAATCATGATGATGTGATCCCTAATCTAGAGCCAGACATCATGTAATGTGAAGTCAAGTGGGCCTTAGAAAGTATCACTACGAACAAAGCTAGTGGAGGTGATGGAATTCCAGTTGAGCAGTTTCAAATCCTGAAAGATGATGCTGTGAAAGTGTTGCACTCAATATGCCAGCAAATTNAGAAGAACTGTACAAAAAAGATCTTCAGGACCCAGACAATCATGATGATGTGATCCCTAATCTAGAGCCAGACATCATGTAATGTGAAGTCAAGTGGGCCTTAGAAAGTATCACTACGAACAAAGCTAGTGGAGGTGATGGAATTCCAGTTGAGCAGTTTCAAATCCTGAAAGATGATGCTGTGAAAGTGTTGCACTCAATATGCCAGCAAATTTGGAAAACTCAGCAGTGGCCACAGGACTGGAAAAGGTCAGTTTTCATTCCAATTCCAAAGAAAGGCAATGCAAAAGAATGCTCAAACTACCGCACAATTGCACTCATCTCACACGCTAGTAAAGTAATGCTCAAAATTCTCCAAGCCAGGCTTCAGCAATATGTGAACCATGAACTAACTCCCTGATGTCCAAGCTGGTTTTAGAAAAGGCAGAGGAACCAGAGATCAAATTGCCAACATCCGCTGGATCATGGAAAAAGCAAGAGAGTTCCAGAAAAACATTTATTTCTGCTTTATTGACTATGCCAAAGCCTTTGACTGTGTGGATCACAATAAACTGTGGAAAATTCTGAGAGAGATGGGAATACCACACCACCTGACCTGCCTCTTGAGAAATCTGTATGCACGTCAGGAAGCAACAGTTAGAACTGGACATGGGACAACAGACTGGTTTCAAATAGGCAAAGGAGTACGTCAAGTCTGTATATTGTCACCCTGCTTATTTAACTTCGATGCAGAGTACATCATGAGAAACGCTGGACTGGAGGAAGCACAAGCTGGAATCAAGATTGCTGGGAGAAATATCAATAACCTCAGATATGCAGATGACACCACCCTTATGGCAGAAAGTGAAGAGGAGCTAAAAAGCCTCTTGATGAAAGTGAAAGTGGAGAGTGAAAAAGTTGGCTTAACGCTCAACATTCAGAAAACAAAGATCATGGCATCCGGTCCCATCACTTCATGGGAACTAGATGGGGAAACAGTGGAAACAGTGTCAGACTTTATTTTTGGGGTTCCAAAAATCACTGCAGATGGTGACTGCAGCCATGAAATTAAAAGACGCTTACTCCTTGGACGAAAAGTTATGACCAACCTAGATAGTATATTCAAAAGCAGACATTACTTTGCCAACTAAGGTCCGTCTAGTCAAGGCTATGATTTTTCCTGTGGTTATGTATGGATGTGAGAGCTGGAATGTGAAGAAGGCTGAGCACCAAAGAATTGATGCATTTGAACTGTGGTGTCGGAGAAGACTCTTGAGGGTCCCTTGGACTGCAAGGAGATCCAACCAGTCCATTCTGAAGGAGATTAATCCTGGGATTTCTTTGGAAGGAATGATGCTGAAGCTGAAACTCCAATACTTTGGCCACCTCATGCGAAGAGTTGACTCCTTGGAAAAGACTCTGATGGTGGGAGGGATTGGGGGCAGGAGGAGAAGGGGACGACAGAGGATGAGATGGCTGGATGGCATCATGGACACGATGGACGTGAGTCTGAGTGAACTCGGGGAGATGGTGATGGTAGGGAGGCCTGGCGTGCTGCGATTCATGGGGTCGCAAAGAGTCGGACACGACTGAGTGACTGAACTGAACTAAGGACACAAGAGGAGTGCAGAGATATATAACAAAGAAAAGTAATTAACTCAAAAGTCTAGTGTTGCTAACATCAAAACTACTATATATCTTTTTCCATGTCCTGTTTACATTGATTAACATCCTCCCAGGTGCCTAAAAGATAAAGAATATGGAGGCCTGGCGGCAAACATTGAGTCAACAGTGAAAACCCGTCAACAATATGATTTTTAGCTCTTTAAAAAAGGCTTTGTATCTTTCTTTAAGATGCTTTAAGCTCTGTACCTCTTGTGGTCGGGGGGCTGTAAGCAATTCACAAGCTGTAAGAGGTCTGGGGAACCTGTTAGGCAAGCTAGAGAGCTATCAGAGGGGTTTAACTGAAAGATCCCTTTCAAATGCAGAAGACTAAAGCCCTGATTTGACTTTTTCCAGAGAATATTAGAAGAACAGAGTACAAAGGCCAGCAGATTTTTAGTTTTGGGGGTACATGCCTGGGAAATACCAGGGGAACCCCTGAAGTCTGATCACGTCCTTGCGTTTTGTCAGGCTTCCTTCCTCATGACCTTGTCACAGGCGGGATTCCTCATGCTGGCTCCCAGCAAGTTGCTATTTCCTTCTCCAGGGGATCTTCTTGACCTGGGGGTGTAACTCATGTCTCCTGCTTGTCAGGTGGATTCTTTACTGCTGAGCCATCAGGGAAGCCCCCAACTGATGAGTATCAAGTCGTAAAGTAACCTAACTTAGACTCAACAAAGACTAAAACCAATCCCAGATAAGATCCTAAGGATACACACAGTTTGAAGTTCCCAAGATTATGCCCAGTTTGGGGAGTTCACTAGAAAAACTCAGAGAACTCAAAAGAAGTTATACTCACAATTAAAGTTTATTACACTGAAAAGAATCAAAGAAAATTAGCAAAGGGAAAATGCAGATGGGGTAAAGTCTTGAGGAAACCAAACACACACTTCTAACAGCACCCTCCCACACAGGACACACTTAATTCCTCCACCAATGAATTATGATAGCTCATGAGAAGTATTGTCTACCAGGGAAGTTCCACCAAGCCTAGGAACACTCAGTTTTTTAGAGTAATCGATCAAGACTCCATAAATTACATCTTTTACATAAACTATCTAGACAAACTAATATAGTGTTCTGTGTAGTGAAACTCCAATACTTTGGCCACCTGATGCAAAGAACTTACTCATTTGAAAAAGCCCTGATGCTGGGAATGATTGAACGTGGGAGGAGAAGGGGACGACAGAGGATGAGATGCTTGGATGGCATCACCGACTCAATGGACATGAGTTTGAGTAAGCTTCATGAGTTGGTGATGGACAGGGAAGCCTGGCATACTGCAGTCCATGGGGTCACAAAGAGTCAGACACAACTGAGAGACTGAACTGAACTGAACTGAACTGGCGTCAAGCATGCAAAACATTATTAGAACAATTCAAAAGTATTCTAGGAGGCAGGTTCCTCGTCACAAAAGAAAGTCCTTCATGGTAATGTATGAGGTGTAAAAGTTAACTCTTGCTTGCTGAGTTAACTCTTTCTTTCACAAGTCTCAATTTAGTGGGGCTTTCCAGGTGTCTCTAGAAGTAAAGAACATGCCTGCCAATTCAGGCGACAAGAGACACGGGTTCAGTCCCTGGGTCGGGAAGATCCCCGGGAGGAGGGCATGGCAACCCACCGCAGTAGTCTTGCCTGGAGAATGCTATGGACAGAAGAGACTGGCGGGCTACAGTGTATAGGGTCGCAAAGAGACAGACATGACTGAAACAACGTATCACACACATACGGGAAGCAGCTTAGACTTTCCAAAGATCTGCCCTTATAAAGAATACAACTACGTTTATATAAGGTCAAAGTGATTCACCAGTATTTGAACTTATACTAGTATCAAAATTCATCTCCTCAGAGGATGAGAAAAGAGCTAAGAGTTTCTACAATATATCATTCACGATATCCAGTTTACAACACATTACTAGATATAGAGAGAACTATGAAAAGAAAAAAGTGCAGTCAGTAGAGGCCAACACTGAGATGGCTCAGATTTTATCTTTAGAATACAAAGAAAATATTATAAATATATTCAAATAACTAAAGGAAAATCTTTAGGAATTTTAAAAAGATATAGTTTTCAGGAAAAAAAAAGAGAGAGAGATAAAA
>SJYQ01095291.1:744656-755749 GCA_006410935.1 Redunca redunca | reverse complement strand
TCAGGTCTATAACAGCAAGAACTTTATCAGTTTGGGTGACAGCTATATCCTCAGAGCCTAGACTACTATCTGACATATAGCTGGTACTCAAAATTCCTGGCTTTTATCTCTTTGAGTAATATTCAGCAAGTGGGTCTTCCCTTATAGCTCAGTTGGTAAAGAATCCACCTGTAATGCAGGAGACCATGGTTCAGTTCCCTGGTGGCTCAGTGGTAACGAAGCTGCCTGCAATGCAGACTTGGGTTTAATCCCTGGGTCAGGAAGATCCCCTGGAAGAGGGCATGGCAAACCACTCCAGTACTCTTGTCTAGAGAACTGCATGGACAGAGGAGCCTGGTGGGTTGTAGTCCATAGGGTTGCATAGAGTGGGACACAACTGAAGCAACTAAGCAGCAAGAGCAGTATACATCAACTACAACATTAAGTCTAAACAGATTACCATAGCATTGAAGGCATCTTATTTAACACTAAATGGCTTTCCAGCTTCTCTGACTATGCTCCTCCATAGTCAGTCCTTAGGCACACCAATTTTGTTCATTTGCTCTCTTAAACACTAAATATTCTGGAATGGTCCAAGACAGATGATACTTCCTGTACTAAGATGATGATAATAGAACTGGAGAGAAGCATTCAGAATGCTGAAATGCTTTATAGGTAAAATGAATGGAAATTACAGATGGATAGAATATCATCAGTGAGTGAAAGGGAAGACTAGGTAACTTTAATATTTCTGGCTTGCAAAACTATGTGAACAGAGGAAAGATGAAGTTGTAGATATAGGTTCCAGTGAGAAAATCTAGAATTCTATTTTAGATCTCATTATTTTTGAGATGTCTGTGAGAATCCAAGTGAAGATATCAATCAGATAATTGAACATGTAGTTAAAGAAAGGAGGTCCAGGAAATTCAAATTCAGGATTTATAAATAGAAGGAAACAAAAAAGAGAGAAAAAAGTGCCCAAAACCATGATCTGAGGAACTCTTAACACTTAAGGGCTGAATAGTAGCAAAACCATCCAACAAAAGAAACTGAGAAAGAACAGTCCTGTGTGATGCAGGAGAAACCAGAAGAATGAGTTATTGCAGAGTCCAAGAAAGAAGTCTGACTCAATAGGAAAGAGGAGTCAATGATGCTGAAAGCTATTGAGATCAATTACTGTGAAGGCAGAAGTGTAAATTTAGCCACACAGTGGTCACTGATGATTTGACAAGAACAGTTTCAGTGGAGTAGTGAGACTAGAAAATAGACTGGAATGAGCCAAAAAATAAAAGGGAAGCAAGAGAGTGTGATAGTATTTGGAAAAGTTTTTGCTCCTTCAGAACACAGGCCCTCTGCAAGTTGAAGACAAGCATCATTGACACTAAAATGAAAATATTGTTAATCTTTTCCCAGTTCTTTAAAAATTATGGTGCACAATACTCTTATTTATAAATTTCTCTTATAGCATGAAAATTGAAACTGATTAGTAGAAATGAATTCTTAGTTTTGCCTTATGAAATTCTAATCAACCGACTGCATAGCTGTGAAAATCAAGAATATCTTGGTTATTTTGGGAAACATTACTAAAACCTTACCAAATATATTTAGTTTTATCAATCCTTCATGTATACCAGGAGTGCCTACATAAGGTCTCCCCAATAAATAGGGTTGGACATATTTAATATTAATATCACTCAGTTCAATTCCGTTCAGTCACTCAGTCGTGTCTGACTCTGCGACCCCATGAATTATAGCACGCCAGGCCTCCCTCTCCATCACCAGATCCCAGAGTTCACTCAAACTCACGTCCATTGAGTCGGTGATGCCATCTAGCCATCTCAACCTCTGTCATCCCCTTCTCCTCCTGCCCCCAATCCCTCCCAGCATCAGAGTCTTTTCCAATGAGTCAACTCTTCGCATGAGGTGGCCAAAGTACTGGAGTTTCAGCTTTAGCATCAGTCCTTCAAATGAAGGACTGATCTCCTTTAGAATGGGCCAGTTGAATCTCCTTGAAGTCCAAGGAACTCTCAAGAGTCTTCTCTAACACCACAGTTCAAACGCATCAATTCTTCAGTGCTCAGCTTTCTTCACAGTCCAACTCTCACATTCATACATGACGACTGGAAAAACCATAGCCTTGACGAGACAGACCTTTGCTGGCAAAGTAATGTCTCTGCTTTTGAATATGCTATCTAGATTGATCATAACTTTCCTTCCAAGGAGTAAGCATCTTTTAATTTCATGGCTGCAGTCACCATCTGCAGTGATTTTGGAACCCCAAAAAATAAAGTCTGACACTGTTTCCACTGTTTCCCCATCTATTTCCCATGAAGTGATGGGACCAGATGCCATGATCTTCATTTTCTGAATGTTGAGCTTTAAGCCAACTTTTTCACTCTCCACTTTCACTATCATCAAGAGGCTTTTTAGTTCCTCTTCACTTTCTGCCATAAGGGTGGTGTCATCTGCATATCTGAGGTTATTGATATTTCTCCCAGCAATCTTGATTCCAGCTTGTGCTTCTTCCAGTCCAGCGTTTCTCATGATGTACTCTGCATCGAAGTTAAATAAGCAGGGTGACAATATACAGCCTTGACGTACTCCTTTTCCTACTTGGAACCAGTCTGTTGTTCTATGTCCAATTCTAACTGTTGCTTCCTGACCTGCGTATAGGTTTCTCAAGAGGCAGGTCAGGTGGTCTGGTATTCCCATCTCTTTCATAATTTTCCATAGTTTATTGTGATCCACACAGTCAAAGGCTTTGGCATAGTCAATAAAGCAGAAATAGATGTTTTTCTGGAACTCTCTTGCTTTTTTAATGATCCAGCAAATGTTGACAATTTGATCTCTTGTTCCTCTGCCTTTTCTAAAACCAGCTTGAACATCTGGAAGTTCACGGTCCATGTATGGCTGAAGCCTGGCTTGGAGAATTTTGAGCATTACTTTACTAGTGTGTGAGATGAGTGCAACTGTGCGGTAGTTTGAGCATTCCTTGGCATTGCCTTTCTTTGGGATTGGAATGAAAACTGACCTTTTCCAGTCCTGTGGCCACTGCTGAGTTTTCCAAATTTGCTGGCATATTGAGTGCAACACTTTCACAGCATTAACTTTCAGGATTTGAAATAGCTCAACTGGAATTCCATCACCTCCTCTAGCTTTGTTCATTGTGATGCCTTCTAAGGCCCACTTGACTTCACATTCCAGGATGTCTGGCTCTAGGTGAGTGATCACACCATCGTGATTATCATGGTCATGAAGATCTTTCTTATACAGTTCTTCTGTGTATTCTTGCCACCTCTTCTTCATATCTTCTGCTTCTGTTAGGTCCATACCATTCCTGTCCTTTATCAAGCTCATCTTTGCATGAAATGTTCCCTTGGTATCTCTAATTTTCTTGAAGAGATCTCTAGTCTTTCCCATTCTGTGGTTTTCCTCTATTTCCTTGCACTGATCTCTGAGGAAGGCTTTTTTATCTCTCCTTGCTATTCTTTGGAATTCTGCATTCAGATGCTTATATCTTTCCTTTTCTCCTTTGCTTTTTGCTTCTCTTCTTTTCACAGTTATTTGTAAGGCCTCCCCAGACAGCCATTTTGCTTTTTTGCATTTTTTTCATGGGGATGGTCTTGATCCCTGTTTCCTGTACAATGTCACGAACCTCCGTCCATAGTTCATCAGGCACTCTATCTATCAGATCTAGTCCCTTAAATCTATTTCTCACTTCTACTGTATAATCATAAGTGATTTGATTTAAGTTATACCTGAATGGTCTAGTATCACTAGGACAACTCTATTTGGAGCTAGGAGAAGCTAGCAGGACACTTAGACCTGATGCCATCCATTGTTCAAACACTCTACTACCTCCTACAGACAGAAATACAGCACTATCTTTACTCTCCTGAGGCCGAATGGAAGATTTTCTCACATCTTTATCTGAAATACATTTTTACTACCTATTGTTAAACTCAACTCCTCATTTTCTAAAATTAATACTACATATTTCAATTAAGTATTTACTATTTATAGGCTATATTTCTCAGTATATCTTGAGCCACGGTCATGGAGAGTTTCCCTAACTCAGCATTATTTTATAAAGCACCTAGCATGTTCCATATGAGACTTTCCTAGTGGCTCAGTGGTCAAAAATTCACCTGTCAATGCAGGAGACATGAGTTTGAATCCTGGGTCAGGAAGATCCCCTGGAGAAGGAAATGGCAACTGACTCCAGCATTTTGGCCTGGGAAACACCATGAACAGAGGAGACTAGCAGGCTACAGTCCATGGGATCGCAAAGAGGAGGACACAACTTAATGACTAAACGACGACGTGTTCCATATACTATGTTCAGTACTATGGATAAAATGTAAACACAGTTCAGTCCTTGCTCAGAGCTTTGAAATTAACTGGAAAAAGTAGACAGGCATAGACAATGCAAATACTGGATTACAAATTTTTTAAAAGAAATAGACCAAGAATCCAAGGTTTTGTCTTGTTTCTTCCCCTACACACATTCTATTTTTTACCTTAATTTTTAAAATCCTTAATGCTAATAAAGTTAATTGTACATGTTAAACTTCCAGGGTTATTTCAGCTTCAAAAATTAATATAAAATAACCACAAACAAAAACCAAGTGGCGTTTCATTTTTTAAAAAGGAACTGATTTATTTTCAGTTGAATTACAAACATTTTAAGGTCTTTCCACAAAAGAAGAGGAGGAAATAAATTTTTCACAAGGCATCTAAATTTATATATGTAATTCATTGAAGATTCACATCACGTCTGTGAGGTATGTATGATTTTTCTCCATTTTAGGTGAGGATATTATTTTCAGAGCAGTAGTAACATTCAAGGTTACGGAGTTGTTGGCATTAAGAGAGCTAGGATTCTAAATCTAACTAAGAAAATGCTAAATATTCTACTATACAATACTATAAATTAATTGCATCAGTATTGAGGAATCGCTGGAGCTGCCGCCACTGGAGCGACTGCAAGGAGATACCCCACGTCCAAGGGCAGAAAAGCCACAGCAAGATAGTAGGCTCTGGAGCAGTGGCTGCGTGGTGCTGGGGCGACTTTGAGAAGATATCCCACCTCCAAGGGCAAAGGAGAAGCCCCAGCAAGACAACTGGAGGGATGAAATCGCGTTTAGAATAAAACCCCATACCTGTCAGAGACACTTAGAGGGCTCAAACATACCTTGTGCACACCAGGACCCAGAGACCCCACAGAGACTGAGACAGAACTGTGAGTGTCTCCTGAGAAGGTACAGGACAGCAGTGAACTGCTGCAGAGGCAGGGGCTCTTGGTGCAATAGACCTGGGTACGGCATAAGCCTTCTTGAAGGAGGTCACCATTAACCCCCCAGAGAGCCACCAGAACTTACACTGGACTGGGAAATGGACTTTTGGAGGGCACAAATAGAACCTTGTGAGCACCAGGACCCAGGAGAAAGGAGCAGTGACTCCACAAGAGACTGACCGAGACTTGCCCATGTGTGTCAAGGAGTCTCTGGTGGACGTGTGGGTAGGTGGTGGCTGGTTGCAGGGTTGAAGTCACTGAGTGTAGCCATGGGTGCATGGGACCTTTGGAAGAAGGTAAAAATTATCTTCATTACCTCCACCATAGTTTCACATCAGGTCAAATAACAGGGAGGGATCCACAGCCCCACCTTTCAACAGGAAATTGGATTAAAGATTTACTGAGCATGACCCTGCCCATGAGAACAAGACCCAGTTTCCCACTCAGTCAGTCTCTCCAATCAGGAAATTACATAAGCTCTTATCCTTCTCCATCAGAGGGCACACAGACTGAAAACCACAATCACAGAAAACTAACCAATCTGATCAAATGGACCACACCTTGTCTAACTCATGAAACTATGAGCCATGCCACGTAGGGAAAACCAAAGACAGATGGGTCATGGTGGAGAGTCCTGACAAAATGAATTCCACTGGAGAAGGGAATGGCAAACCACTTTAGTATTCTTGCCTTGAGAACCCCATGAACAGTATGAAAAGGCAAAAAGATAGGACACTGAAAGATGAACTCCTCATGTCGGTAGGGGCCCAATATGCTCCTGAAGATCAGTGGAGAATTAACTCCAAAAAGAATGAAGAGACAGAGCCAAAGCAAAAATAACACCCAACAGTGGATGTGACTGGTGATGGAAGTAAAGTCTGATGCTGTAAAGAGCAATACTGCATAGGAACCTGGAATGTTAGGTACACGAATCAAGGCAAATTGGAAGTGGTCAAACAGGAGAGGGCAAGAGTAAACATCGACATTATAGGAATCGGTGAATTAAAATGGACTGGAAAGGGTGAATTTAATTCAAATGACCATTATATCTACTACCGGGGGCAAGAATCCCTTAGAAGAAATGGAGTAGTCATCATAGTCAACAAGAGTCTGAAATACAGTACTTAGATGCAATCTCAAAAATGACAGAATGGTCTCTGTTCGTTTCCAAGGCAAACCATTCAATATCACAGTAATCCAAGTCTATACCCCTACCAGTAATGCTGAAGAAGGTGAATGGCTCTATGCAGACCTAAAAGACCTTTTAGAATTACACCCAAAAAAATATTACAGGGGACTGGAATGCAAAAGTAGGAAGCCAAGAAACACCTGGAGTAACTGGAAAATTTGGTCTTGGAGTACAGAATGAGGAAGGCAAAGGCTAACAGAGTTTTGCCAAAAGAACACACTGCTCATAGCAAACACCCTCTTCCCACAACACAAGAGAAGACTCTACACATGGACATCACCAGATGGTCAATACCGAAATCAGATTGATTATATTTTTGCAGCCAAAGATGGAGAAGTTCTCTATAGTCAGCAAAAATAAGACCAGGAGCTGACTGTGGCTCAGATCATGAGCTCCTTATTGATTGGTAAATTCAGACTTAAATTGAAGAAAGTAGGGAAACCACAAGACCATTCAGGTATGAACTAAATCAAATCCTTTATGATTATACAGTGGAAGTGACAGATAGATTCAAGGGATTAGATCTGATTTAAGAGTGCCTGAAGAAGTATGGACGGAGATTTGTGACATTGTACAGGAGGCAGTGATCAAGACCATCCCCAAGAAAAAGAAATGCAAAAAGGCAAAATGGTTGTCTGAGGGGGCCTTACAAACAGCTATGAAAAGAAGAGAAGCAAAAGGTAAAGGAGAAAAAGAAAGATATACCCATTTGAACGCAGACTTCCAAAAAATATCACGGAGAGATAAGAAAACCTTCCTCAGTGATCAGTGCAAAGAAATAGAGGAAAACCACAGAATGGGAAAGACTAGAGATCTCTTCAAGAAAATTGGAGATACCAAGGGAAATTTTCATGCAAAGATGGGCTCAATAAAGGACAGAAATGGTATGGACCTAACAGAAACAGAAGATATTAGGAAGAGGTGGCAAGAATACACAGAAGAACTATACAAAAAAGATCTTCACGAACAAGATAATCACAACGGTATGATCACTCATCTAGAGCCAGACATCCTAAAGTCAAGTGGGCCTTAGGAAGTATCATTACAAACAAAGCTAGTGGAGGTGATGGAATTCCAGTTGAGCTATTTCAAATCCTGAAAGATGATGCTATGCAAGTCCTGCATGCAATATGTCAGCAAATTTTGAAGACTCAGCAGTGGCCACAGGACTGGAAGGTCAGTTTTCATTCCAATCCCAAAGAAAGGCAATGCCAAAGAAAGATCAAACTACCACACAATTGCACTCATCTCACATGCTAGCAAAGTAACGTGCAAAATTCTCCAAGCCAGGCTTCAACAGTACATGCACTGTGAACTTCCAGATGTTCAAGCTGGACTTAGAAAAGGCAGAGAAACCAGATATCAAATTGCCAAAATCCATTGGATCATCAAAAACATAAGAGAGTTCCAGGAAAACATCTACTCCTCTTTCTTCACTAAGCCAAAGTCTTTGATTGTGTGGATCACAACAAACTGTGAAAAATTCTTAAAAAGATGTGAATACCAGACCACCCGACCTGCCTCCTGAGAAATCTGTATGCAGGTCAAGAAGCAACAGTTAGAACTGAACAAGTAACAACAGACTGTTCCAAATCGGGAAAGGAGTACATCAAGGCTGTATATTGTCACCCTGCTTATTTAACTTCGATGCAGAGTACATCATGAGAAATGCTGGGCTGGATGTAGCACAAGCTGGAATCAAGATTGCCGGGAGAAATATCAATAACCTCAGATATGCAGATGACACCACCCTTATGGCAGAAAGTGAAGAGGAAATAAAAAGCCTCTTGATGAATATGAAAGTGGAGAGTGAAAAAGTTGGCTTAAAACTCAACTTTCAGTAAACGAAGATCATGGCATCTGGTCCCACCATTTCATGGGAAACAGATGGGGAAACAGTGAGAGAATTTATTTTGGGGGGCTCCAAAATCATTGCAGATGGTGACTTCAGTCATGAAATTAAAAGACACTTGCTCCTTGGAAGAAAAGTTATGCGCAACCTAGAGATCATATTAAAAAGCAGAGACATTACTTTGCCAACAAAGGTCCATCTAGCTATGGTTTTTCCAGTAGTCATGTATGGATGTGAGTTGGACTATATAGAAAGCTGAGCACTGAAGACTTAATGCTTTTGAAGTGTGGTGTTGGAGAAGATTCTTGAAAATCCTGTGGATGGCAAGGAGATCCAACCAGTCCATCCTAAAGGAAATCAGTCCTGAATATTCATTGGAAGGACTCATGCTGAGGCTAAAATTCCAATACTTTGGCCACCTGATGTGAAGAATGGACTCATTGGAAAAGACTCTGATGTTCAGAAAGATTGAAAGCAGGAGGAGAAGGGGACAACAGAGGGTGAGATTATTGGATGGCATCACCAACTCAACGGACATGAGTTTGAGTAAACTCCAGGAGCTGGCGATGGACAGGGAGGCCTGGCATGCTGTAGTCCATAGGGTCACAAAGAATCAGACACTACTGAGTGACTGAACTGTATTGAGGAATACTCTCATAGCACTTTTACTCAGCTCTGTTTTAACACTTTGCATTTCAATTACTCACTTACATCTGTCTCACCTCAATGCTTAATAAAAAATCTTAATGACAGAAATTTTTATTTATACTTGTATTATTTTGTTCCTAGAATAATGCATGACTCATAACACAAACTCAATAAATATTTGGTGAAATGAATGTTGAATATATATATGAGAACTTCAATGGAGGATATATTATATTGTTCCAGAAGCATAAATATTAATTCATTCATGGCTATTTTATTTTGAGGTCCACATCAGTAGTGGTAAGTCAAATAACTCACCAAATATTTACTGGACACTTGGTGTATTACACATTGCTCCAGATGTTGAAAGATGAATTCAGAAAATAATAAGACACAAATCTTTGCCCTTAAGATCATCATACAAAGATAGGATATAAAAATAGCAAATTAAAAAGAGGTAAAAATATGATAAACATATTAAGAAGAAAGATACTAGGATAAAGAACACCTGAAATGGACATTAATTGAATAGTAAGTACTTAGAATAGTCTCACAAACTGCCTCACACAGAAGCACTAAGCTGAGAGTTTCTTGTAAAGACAGATTTATCATCATTAACCATTTGCAAATTTATTTCCTTTAACTTTTCCTGAAAGGTAAAAAGGAAGATGTTAACCAATAGCAAGATATATCATGTAGTCATGTATGGATGTGAGAGTTGGACTGTGAAGAAAGCTGAGCGGCGAAGAATTGATGCTTTTGAACTGTGGTGTTGAAGAAGACTCTTTGAGAGTCCCTTGGACTGCAAGGAGATCCAACCAGTCCATTCTGAAGGAGATCAGCCCTGGGATTTCTTTGGAAAGAATGATGCTAAAGCTGAAACTCCAGTACTCTGGCCACCTCATGCGAAGAGTTGACTCATTGGAAAGGACTCTGATGGTGGGAGGGATTGGGGGCAGGAGGAGAAGGGGACGACCGAGGATGAGATGGCTGGATGGCATCACTGACTTGATGGACGTGAATCTGAGTGAACTCCGGGAGATGGTGATGGACAGGGAGGCCTGGCGTGCTGCGATTCATGGGGTCTCAAAGAGTCAGACACAACTGAGCGACTGAACTCAACTGAACTGACCTAGATAAGACTATTACAAAGTTGTAATGCATCATAAACTAATGTATCTACTAGAACCTCAATGGCATTTTTAAAATAGATTAACTCAGGAAATATACCAATAGCAAGTTATATCATGTAAATAGTTAGCTAAATAATAAGAGGGGTATAAAATTTCTGGAAAGGGAGCAATGTCCTATATACACCCGAAGTACATCTGAAGAGTTTCTAATTTAATATCCCAGATTTGGGGCTCAGGAATATCCACTTTAGTAAGAACTCTACAATACTCTGATTAGGGGGTCTAAGGCCAAAGTCTTGTAAACAACAGATCACAAATGTGTATGCTGGGGGTAGGTAGTAAAGTATAATAAGGGAAGTATAAAAAGTAAAGACATAGATTATTTGATAAATAATTGATAGAAATAGCCATTCAGAAAATGTTAAGTTAGAATCTCCATTAATAACATACACTTAAATAAATTTGATAAGGATTAAAGATTTAAGAATACAGGAGACGACCATAAAATGACTAGCAGCAAACTTGAGTAGATATTTTTCTGATACGAAAGAATTTGGAAGGATTAGACATAAAAAGAATAACCAACATATTTGACTACATAAAAATATGTAAACTCTCTTATGTCAAAAACATAAAATTATATCAACTTAAGAAAAATACTGGTCACAAAGTTAACTAAGCTTGATATTCTTAAACCATCGAAAGCTCAGATATATCACTCAAAAAATGCTAAAACTCCAATAAAAAAATGACATGAACAGACAACTCACAGAACCAGAGAAGCAAATGTCCACAAATATATGACATAATTTGAACCCTATCAGTGATCAAAGAAATCCAAGTTAAAATAATGAGAGGCCATTTTTTGCCTGTGAGAATAAGGAAAGGTTCCAAAAGTGATTATTCCCAATTTGTTGTTAAGTTGCTCAGTCATGTCCAACACTTTGCTACCCCATGGACTGCAGAATGCCAGGCTTCCCTGTCCTTCACTATCTC
>SJYQ01095291.1:719737-741574 GCA_006410935.1 Redunca redunca | reverse complement strand
GTTCATATGTGATTCAGATGGATATAAAAAATAAAATGATAGCTTCTATCACTAGTTAAGATATCTCTATATTTGTATAATTAGGAGGCTGGCAGAGATAAAAACATGGAAAAATTTTCCAGGGAGTCCAGGGATTAAGACACCATGCTTTCAACTTACAAGGGCCTGGATTTAATCCCTGGTCAGACAACTAAGATCCCACATGCCATGTGGTGTGGTCTGAAAAAAAAAATTTAATAAGATGGAGAGCTGAGAGTGGGAGTAGAGAAGGGACAGAGAAACAGAGAAAAGATAGATGCCTTAACTATGAAAAGCATACAAGATGTCAGTTTCACAATATCTGCCATTAAACAGCATTTGTTGCTGTAACAAGTTCAGTCATTAACTCATGTCTGATGATTTACAACCCATGGACTAAAGCACACCAGGCTTCCCTGTCCTTAACTATCTCCCAGAGTTTGCTCAAACTCATGTCCATTGAGTCAGTGATACCATCCAACCATCTCATTCTCTGTCTTCCTCTTCAGCATCAGTCCTTCCAATGAATATTCAGGGTCAATTTCCTTTAGGATTGACTGGTTTGATCTCCTTGCTGTCCAAGGGACTCTCTAGAGTCTTCTCAAGCACCAGTTCAAAAGCATCAATTCTTTGGTGTTCAGTCTTCTTTATTGTCCAACTCTCAAATCCATACATGACTATCAGAACAAGCATAGCTTTGACTAGATGGACCTTTGTCGGCAAAGTGATGTATGTCTCTGCTTCTTAATACATTGTCTAGTTTTGTCATAGCTATCCTGTCAAGGCGCAAGAGTCTTTTTATTTCAAGGTTGAATTCACCATGCAGAGTGATTCTGGATTTCAAGAAGATAAAGTCTGTCACTGCTTCTACTTTTTCGCCTTCTATTTGCCATGAAGTATTGGGATTGGAATCTATGACCTTCATTTTTTGAAAGCTGTTGTTTTAAGCCAGCTTTTTCACTCTCCTCTTTCACCCTCATCAAGAGGCTCTTTAGTTCCTCTCAGTTTTCTGCCATTGAAGTGACAGCAGCAGCAGAGTGGTCTCATCTGAATATCTGAGGTTGTTGATATTTCTCCTGGAAATCTTGATTTCAGCTTGTGATTTATCCTGCCCAGAATTTCCCATGATGTACTCTGCATATAAGTTAAATAAACAGGATGAAAACATACAGCCTTGTCACACTTCTTTCTCAACTTTGAACCACTGTTCAAATGCAAGGAGCTGTTCCATGCAAGGAGCTAACTGCTGCTTCTCGACTCGAATACAGGTTTCTAAGGAGAAAGGTAAGGTGGTCTGGTATTCACACCTCTTTAAGAATTTTCCACAGTTTCTTGTGATCCATGAAGTCAAAGGATTAGTGCAGTAAATGAAGCAGAAGTAGATGTTTTTCTGGAATTTCCCTGCTTTCTCTATCATCTAATGGATGTTGGCAATTTGATCTCTGGCTTCTCTGCTTTTTCTAAACCCAGTAGTTACATCTGGAAGTTCTTGGTTCACAAACTGCTGAAGCCAAGCTTGAAGGATATTGAGCATAATCTTGGTGGCATACGAAGTGAGAGCGATTTGCAGTAGCTAGAACACTTTTTGAAATTGTCCTTCTTTAGGATTGGAATGATGAAAACGGACATTTTTCCAGTCCTGTGTCCACTGCTGAGTTTTCCAAATTTGCTGACATATTGATGCAGCACTTTAACAGCATCATCTTTTAGGATTTGAAATAGCTCAACTATAATTCCATCATCTCCACTTTGTTTGCTGTGATGCTTTCTACAGCCTACTTGACTTCACACTCCAGGATGCCTCGTTCTAGGTGAGTGACCATACCATCATGGTTATCCAGGTTATTAAGACCTTTTTTGTATAGTTCTTCTGGGTATTCTTGCCACCTCTTGTGAATCTCTTCTGCTTTTGTTAGGTTCTGTTAGGACCATTTCTGTCCTTTATTATGTCCATCCTTGCATGAAATGTTCCCTTAATCTGTCCAATTTTCTTGAAGAGATTTCTGTGTGTGTGTATTAGTCACTTAGTCATGTCCAGCTCTTTGTGAGCCCATGGACTGTAGCCTGCCAGGTTCCTCTGTCTGTGGAATAATCTAGTCTTTCTCATACTGTTCTCTATTTCTTTGCTCATTTGCTCATTATTCATTTAAGAAGGCCTTCTTAGAATCTCTACTTGCTATTTTCTGAAACTCTGTATTCAGTTAAGTATATGCTTTCCTTTCTCCCTTGCTTCTCGATTCTCTTCTCTCCAGCTATTTGTAAAACTGACTCAGACAACCACTTCATTTTCTTGCATTTCTTTTTCATTGTGATGGCTTTGGTCACTGCCTTCTCTACAATGTTATAAATTTCTGTCCATAGTTCTTCAGGCATTCTGTCTACCAGATCTAATTTCTCGAATCTATTTGTCACCTCCACTGTTTAATCATAAGGGATTTGATTTAGGTCATATATAAATGGCTTAGTGGTCTTCCCCATTTTTTCCAATTTAAGTCTGAATTTTGCAATAAGAAGATAATGATCTGAGCCACCATCAGCTCCAGGTTTTGTTTTTGCTGACTGTATAGAGCTTCTCCATCTTTGACTGCAAAGAATATAATAAATCTGATTTTGGTATTGGCGATCTGGTGGTGTCCATGTGTAGAGTTATCTCTTGTGTTGTTGGAAAAGGGTATTTGCTGTGACTAGTGTGTTCTCTTGACAAAAGTCTGTTAGCCTTTGTCCTGTTTCATTCTGTACTCCAAGGCCAAACTTGCCTGTTTCTCCAGGTATCCCTTGACTTCCTACTTTCCCATTCCAATTCCCTATGATAAAAAGGACAACTTCTTTTTGTGTTAGTTCTAGATGGTTTTGTAAGTCTTCATAGAACCAGTCAACTTCAGCTTCTTTAGCATCAGTGGTTGGGGCACAGATTTGGATTACCATGATGTTGAATGGTTTGCTTGAAAATGAACTGAGATCATTCTGTCGTTTTTGAGACTGCAGCCAAGCACTGCATTTCATGGGCTTCCCTGGTGGCTCAGACAGTAAAGAATTTGCCTGCAATGTGGGAAACCTGGGTTCGATCCCTAGGCTGGGAAGTTACCCTGGAGAAGGACATGGCAACCCACTCTAGCATTCTTGACTGGAGAATCTACATGGACAGAGGAGCCTGGTGGGCTACTGTGACAGGGTTGCAAAGAGTCGGACATGACTGAGTAACTAAGCACAGCACAACACTGCATTTTAGACCCTTTTGTTGACTATGAGGGCTACCCCACTTCTTCTAAGGATTCTAGCCCACAGTAGCAGATATAATGGTCATCCTGTCCATTTTAGTTCACTGATTCCTAAGATGTCAGTGTTCATTCTTGCCATCTCCTGCTTGACTATGTCCAGTTGACCTTGCTTCATGTATCTAACATTGCAGGTTACATGCAATATTGTTCTTTACAGCATTGAACTTTACTTTCACCACCTGACAACCACAACTGAGCATCATCTCTGCGTTCACCCAGCCTCTTCATTTTTTCTGGATCTACTAGTAATTGTCCTCCACTGGTCCCTAGTAGCACATTGGACACCTTCTGACCTAGGGAGCTCATCTTCTGGTGTTATATCTTTTTGCCTTTTCATACTGTTCATGGGGTTCTCATGGCAAGAATACTGGAATGGTTTGTCATTCCCTCCTCCAGTGGACCACATTTTGTCAGAACTCTTCACTGACTCATCTGTCTTGGGTGGCTCTGAACAGCAAGGCTCTTAGTTTGACCGAGTTATGCATGCCCCTTCACCACCACATGGCTGTACTTTTTTCTAGGAAACAGAATATGGAAAAAGTGGCAAGACGTTATGTGATTATAGATACTTAATTACATGTTTATGTTACATAAGACTACAACACCCATATCTTTCTCTGTTTCCTTTGCTCCTTTGAGAAAGCACTCAGCTGTATTGGAGAATTTCACATGACAAGAGACTGTGGACATATTACAGAAGCTAGGGTAGACTCCAGTCAATAGCCAGAGAGAAACTGAAGCCCTCATTCCTATAACCACAAGGGACTGAGTTCTGTCAGTAACTTGAATGAATTTGGAAGTCTGATCCTTCCTCCCTAGTCAAGCCACAGATGAGACTGCAACCATGGCTAACACATTGACAGCAGTCTTATGAGAGCTGAAAGGGAAGAGTACTCAACCAAGCCATGCCACAGAAACTCTGTGCTTAATGTCCGATGCAGGATACAGGATGCTTGAGGCCGGTGCACGGGGGTGGCCCAGAGAGATGTTATGGAGAGGGAGGTGGGAGGGGGGTTCATTTTGGGAACGCATGTACACCCGTGGCGGATTCATGTCAATGTATGGCAAAACCAATACAGTATTGTAAAGTAAAATAAAGTAAAAATAAAAAAATTAAATAAATTTAAAAATGTGTGTTATTTCAAGAAGCTAAGTTACTGATTAGTAACTGTGGAAAATTCTGAAAGAGATGGTAATACCAGACCACCTGACTGCCTCTTGAAAAACCTGTATGCAGGCCAGGAAGCAACAGTTAGAACCAAACCTGGAATAACAGACTGGTCCCAAATAGGAAAAGGAGTATGTCAAGGCTGTATTGTCACCCTGCTTATTTAACTTATATGCAGAGTACATCATGAGAAATGCTGGGCTGGAGGAAGCACAAGCTGGAATCAAGATTTCTGGGAGAAATATCAATAACCTCAGATATGCAGATGACACCACCCTCATGGGAGAAAATGAACTAAAGACCCTCTTGATGAAAATAAAAGAGGAGAGTGAAAAAGTCGGCTTAAAGCTCGACATTCAGAAAACTGAGATCATGGTATCTGGTCCCATCANAAAAAATTAAATAAATTTAAAAATGTGTGTTATTTCAAGAAGCTAAGTTACTGATTAGTAACTGTGGAAAATTCTGAAAGAGATGGTAATACCAGACCACCTGACTGCCTCTTGAAAAACCTGTATGCAGGCCAGGAAGCAACAGTTAGAACCAAACCTGGAATAACAGACTGGTCCCAAATAGGAAAAGGAGTATGTCAAGGCTGTATTGTCACCCTGCTTATTTAACTTATACGCAGAGTACATCATGAGAAATGCTGGGCTGGAGGAAGCACAAGCTGGAATCAAGATTTCTGGGAGAAATATCAATAACCTCAGATATGCAGATGACACCACCCTCATGGGAGAAAATGAACTAAAGACCCTCTTGATGAAAATAAAAGAGGAGAGTGAAAAAGTCGGCTTAAAGCTCGACATTCAGAAAACTGAGATCATGGTATCTGGTCCCATCACTTCATGGCAAATAGATGGGGAAACAATGGAAACAGTGGCCAGCTTTATTTTGGGGGGCTCCAAAATCACTGCAGATGGTGATTGCAGCCATGAGAATCCCTTGGACTTCAAGGAGATCCAACCAGTCCATCCTAAAGGAGATCAATCCTGGGTGTTCATTGGAAGGACTGACGTTGAAGCTGAAACTCCAATACTTTGTCCACCTGATGTGAAGAGCTGACTCATTTGGAAAGACCCTGATGCTGGGAAAGATTGAGGACAAGAGGAGAAGGGGATGAGATGGTTGGATGGCGTCACTGACTCAATGGACATGAGTTTGGGTAGGCTCCGGGAGTTGGTGATGGACAGGGAGGCCTGGCGTGCTGCAGTTAATGGGGTCGCAAAGAGTCAGACATGACTGAGCGACTGAACTGAACTGAACTGAAGTTACTGATAATATTATTTTTTAGAAATAAATACTAAATATAAAGAGCAACAAACCAGACATTTAGAGGTGCAAGATTTATTTTTAAAATAAGTCGGTAACCAACCTCAGGGTCTCATATATGTGAAAAGTGTATAAGTTTTATTACATATTTTCAATAGATTCAGATTATTTACTGTTTCTATACAGTTTCCTTTTCCATCCTCAGGTGTGTTCCTAACCATCAACCAGAGAAGTAACCCAGTTGAGATGTCACAATATACCTCCCATTTTAAGCAAAACAGAAAATATATTTGTAGGTACATATATTTTAGTATATATACATACATGTGTGTATATGTGTATGTGTGTATATATATATATATATATAATTTGTGTGTAACAGGAAGTTTCTTGAAAAGTATGGTTTGAAAGGAATCTCAGAGTAACCATTTTCAAAAAATTCCTCTTCAAGTGTCTTGTTATTAAGTCACAAATTTGTGCCTGACTGTTTGTACCCTCATGGACTGTAGCACACCAGCCTTCCCTATTTTTCACTGTCTCCCAGGTGCTTGCTCAAATTCATGTCCATTGAGTCAGTGATGCCATCCAAGCCATCTTATCCTCTGTCACTTCCCCTTCTCCTCATGCCCTCAATCTTTCCCAGCATCAGGGTCTTTTCCATTGAGTCGGCTCTTCGCATCAGGTGACCAAAGGATTAGAACTTCAGCTTCAGAATCAGTCCTTCCAATGAATACTCAGGGTTGATTTCTTTTAGTATTGACTGGTTTGATCTTCTTGCAGTCAAAGAGACTCTCAAGAATCTTCTCTAACACTACAATTCAAAAGCATCAATTCTTCAACACTCAGTCTTCTTTATGATACAACTCTCACATCCGTACGTGACTACTGGAGAAAATATAGCTTTGACTATATGGACCTCTCTTGGCAAAGTGATGTCTCTGCTTTTTAATATGCTGTTTAGGTTTGTCATAACTTTTCTTCCAAATGGCAAGCGTCTTTTAATTTCATGGCTGCAATCACCATCCACAGTGATTTTGTAGCCCAAGAAAATAAAATCTGCCACTGTTTCCACTTTTCCCCATCTATTTGCCAAGAAATGGTGGGACCAGATGCCACTATCTTAACATTTTTAATGTTGAGCTTTAAGCCAGCTTTTTCACTCTCCTCTTCCACCCTCATCAGGAGGCTCTTTGGTTTGTCCTCACTTTCTGCCATTAAAGGGTCTAGTCACAATGTTTAAAATACTTCTATTACAGTCATTCCTCTGGAAATAAAGGCATATATCTTTACAAATATTCCTGAGGAGTGAAAAATAAACCAAGAATAACATATTCAATCATTATCCTCTAGTGATACTACTGTTTAGTAATTTAATTATGAAGTCATTACCTAACAAAGCCATGAGAAAATGNACAAAGCCATGAGAAAATGGGCACAAAACAAGAAATTTTCATTCATAACTGAACGAATGAATTACATACATACATAGCATTTTTAGAGTACTTTATAATTTCTGAAGAACTTTCATAAGATAATTTATTTAATGAAACATTAGACATAAAGCTCCTAGGACAATGGCTACCTATAATTTCTGCTCAATAAATGTTCATTTGTTCTCTTCATTTGAATCTTAAAGACACTTGGCTCCCCTTTTTTTTTAATGAGGAGACTAAATAGGAGAGAATAAATGACTTGACCAAGATTACAAATCTAGTTAAATTACAGAGTTGGAAGTAAAACACAGGTCCTCAGACTATGAATTCTATACTCTTACTTTTACCTCTACTGTTTAAGGAAGCACTACTAACCCATCACTTGAAGTACTAAAGTCTAAATAATATTCTCCATTCTTCTTCAATGGAATTTTTGATATTTTAATTTCTGTGGAACTTAATAAATGTATTGAGTATTTATTTGTATTAACTAAAAAGGGCTTTGTAAGAATTTGTAACAGGTCTGCTACTCACCAGCTATATGACCTTGGAAAATTCACTCTACTTCTCTGAGTTTCATTTTCCTCATGTGTAAAATGGTAATGAAAATAATGATGATGATAATCTAATATTTGCTTCAAAGTGTCACTGACATAATAAAATGAGATAAAGAAACTGTCAAGCCTTTTAAAGAATGAGACTATGGTATTTTACAAATATAAACAATTGCTATAATCATAATAATTATTATTAAACAGGTTTCAATAATTGTAGCACTTTAACCTAGGTTTTCTTCTCTCATATAACTAAAAGATTCAATAATTAATGTTTCCAACATTTTATTAGATTTAATATTGTTTTAAAGGAATAATAGGTAGTGCCATTAAAAAGAAACTAAAATGCTGATTGCCTATTCCAAGGTATGTTGTTTACGTTGTTAATTGCAACTTTGGACTACTCTTCAACTAATGTTTGTTGCCAATCTCTAAAAATATTGTTGATAAGACTTTCATAGTTGGGTTTTTCAATTAACACTTAAAACTTGGCAGTTTGCTTAGAACTTCTCACAGCAGACTCCTTCAAATCAAAAACCATATAGTCTTTCATATAAAGCATAATTTTAAAGGCATCCTTTGTTCTCTAACGAAAAATCATCAGTGGTTAGTATAAGCCTTTCTCCAAATATAGTACACAATGCATAAGATTAACAAGAAAGGGCAAGGAGTAAATTAAAATTTTTTACTTAAGTATATTCAACATTTATTACAAAATGTGTGTGTGTCTGTGTGTTAGTCGCTAAGTTATGTCCAACTCTTTGTGATCCCATGGACTGCAGCCCACCAGGTTCATGGTGGTGGAATGGAATTCCAAAAATGGAATTCTCCAGGCAAGAATACTGGAGTTGGTAGCCATTCCCTTCTACAGAGGATATTCTCAACCCAGGACTCGAACCCAGGTCTCCTGCATTACAGGCAGATTCTTTACCATCTGAACCAACAGGAAAGCCCATTACAAAATATAATTTTGCCTATATGCAAGTAATTAACACCCAGCTTCATGGTCCAGTATGATGACAGGAAAAAAACAAAAGAACATATTTGACTCATTACATTTATTATGTTAGGAAAGTGATAATTTTGCTAAATTATCAAAGACTGAGCTTACTAAATGATTCATAAAACTGGATTCTACCTTACTCATGAATTGTAGTGTTGAATTAACTAGAGTAACACCTTTGTCTCTCTGTATGGAGACAACATAATTGTTTATTTGACTTATTATTATGATGCATCATGTATAATAAATTCTTATAGATCAAAAAGAATAAATAATTTGCATTTTCACAAATAAACAGGCATTTGTATTTGCTGGTAAGATTGGAGTCTATCAATATATTCTGTGAATAAATAATTTGAAAATCAGGGTTTTCATGCATTTAAATTTGCTTTCAGGATGAAGTCAACCCTTACATTGTGTATCCATAGCTGAATAAAAAAATTACAACAAAACATTGTGGCTTAACACAACAACATATTTATTATTTCCTCCAATTCTGTGAATTGGCCGGTGGTTCACCTGGGCTCACCCTTGATGAACACACAAGTCTAGATTTCAGGAGAGAGGTCTATACTGGAGACATAGATCAGTGTGCAGATGACATTTAAAGTCAAGTAATCAGGTGAGATAATCAAAAGGAGTAACTATAAATAAAGAAAAGAGGTACAAGAACTGTGCCTTGAAACATTCCACAATTTACGGAGTAGAAAAATGAAGTGAAACTGCTGCTAAGTCGCTTCAGTCGGGTCCGACTCTGTGCGACCCCATAGACGGCAGCCCTCCAGGCTCCCCCATCCCTGGAATTCTCCAGGCAAGAACACTGGAGTGGGTTGCCATTTCCTAGTAAATGTAAAGAAGTGACTATTGAGAAGGAAAGAAAATGAGGGAGTTGGTAGGCATCTGTGAAACCAAGAAAAGAAATACGTTAAAGAGGAGGGAATGGAAATCATTAACTGCATCATATTCTACTAAATTATGAACATGGAATATTAGGTCCATGAATCAAGGTAAATTGGAAGTGGTCAAACAGGAGATGGTAAGAGTGAACATCAACATTTTAGGAATCAGTGAACTAAAATGGACTGGAATGGGTGAATTTAATTCAGATGACTATTATATCTATTACTACAGGCAAGAATCCCTTAGAAGAAATGGAGTACCCTTCATAGTAAACAAAAGAGTCCAAAACACAGTACTTGGTTGTAATCTCAAAAATGACATAATGATCTCTGTTCATATCCAAGACATTCAATATCACAGTAATCCAAGTCTATGACCCAACCACTAATGTCAAAGAAGCTGAAGTTGAACTGTTCTTTGAGGACCTATAAGACCTCCTACAACTAACAACAAAAAAAGATATCCTTTTGATCATAGGGAATTGGAATGCAAAAGTAGGAAGTCAAGATATACCTGGAGTAACAGGCAAGTTTGACCTTGGAGTACAAAATGAAGCAGGGCAAAGGCCAAGAGAACACACTGGTCATAACACCCTCTTCCAACTCAAGAGATGATTCTATACATGGACATCTTCAGATGGTCAATACCAAAATCAGGTTGATTATATTCTTTGCAGCCAAAGATGGAGAAGCTCTATACAGTTAGCAAAAACAAGACCAGGAGCTGACTGTGGCTCAGATAGTTAACTCCTTATTATAAAATTCAGACTAAAATTGAAGAAAGTAGGGAAAACCACCAGACCATTCAAGTACAACCTAAATCAAATCCCTACGATTATACAGTGGAAGTTACAAATAGATACAACGGATTAGATCTGATAGACTAAGAACCTGAAGACCTATGGATGGAGGTATGTAACACTGTAAAAGAGGCAGTGATCAAAACCATCAAAATGCATAAAAATAAGCAAAAAGTTGTCTGAAGAGGCCTTACAAATAGCTAAGTAAAGAAGAGAAGTGAGGGCAAAGGAGAAAAGGAAAGATATACCCATTTGAATACAGAGTTCCAAAGAATAGCAAGGAGAGATAAGAAAGCCTTCCTAAGTGATCAGTGTAAAGAAATAAAGGAAAGCAATACAGTGGAAAGACTAGAGATCTCTTCAGGAAAATTAGAGATACCAAAGGAATATTTCATGCAAAGATGGGCACAATAAAAGACTGAAACTATATGGATCTAACAAAAGCAGAAGAGATTAAGAAGAGGTGGCAAGAATACATAGAACTATACCCAAAAAATAGATCTTAATGACCCATATACCCATGATGCTGTGATTGCTCACCTAAAGACAAATGTCTTAGAGTGTGAAGTCAACTGGGCCTTAGGAAACAAACTACATAAAAAGCTAGTGGAGATGATGGAATTCCAGTTGAGTTATTTCAAATCCTAAAAGATGATGCTGTTAAAATGCTGCACTCAATATGCCAACAAATTTGGAAAACTCAGCAGTGGGCACAGGACTGGGAAAGGCCAGTTTTCCTTCCAATTCCAAAGAGAGGCAACGCCAAAGAATGATCAAACTACCACACAATTGCACTCATTTCACATGCTAGCAAAGTAATATTCAAAATTCTCCAAGCTAGGTATCAACAGTATGTGAACCGAGAACTTCGAGGTGTTCAAGTTCAGTTCAGTTCAGTCTCTCATTCATGTCTGACTCTTTGTGACCGAATGAACTGCAGCACGGCAGGCCTCCCTGTCCATCACCAACTCCCAGAGTTCACCCAAACCCACGTTCATCGAGTCGGTGATACCATCCAGCCATCTCATCCTCTGTCGTCCCCTTCTCCTCCTGCCCCCAATCCCTCCCAGCATCAGAGTCTTTTCCAATGAGTCAACTCTTTGCATGACGTGGCCAAAGTACTGGAGTTTCAGCTTTAGCATCATTCCTTCCAAAGAAATCCCAGGACTGATCTCTTTTAGAATGGACTGGTTGGATCTCCTTGCAGTCCATGGGGCTCTCAAGAGTCTTCTCCAACACCACAGTTCAAAAGCATCGATTCTTTAGTGCTCAGCTTTCTTCAAGTCCAACTCTCACATCCATACATGACTACTGGAAAAATGATAGCCTTGACTAGACGGACCTTAGTCGGCAGAGTAATGTCTCTGCTTTTGAATATGCTATCTAGATTGGTCATAACTTTCCTTCCAAGGAGTAAGCATCTTTTAATTTCATGGCTGCAATCACCATCTGCAGTGATTTTGGAGCCCAAAAAAATAAAGTCTTGACACTGTTTCTACTGTTTCACCATCTATTTCCCATGAATTGATGGGACCAGATGCCATGATCTTAAGCTGGATTTCAAAAAGGCAGAGGGACCAGAGATCAAATTGCCAATATCCACTGGACTAGAGAAAAAGCAAGAGAATTCCAGAAAAATATCTACTTCTGCTTCATTGACTATGTCAAAGCCTTTGACAGTGTGGATGACAACAAACTGTGAAAAATTCTTAAAGAGATAGGAATACCAGACCACCTTACCTGTCTCTTGAGAAATCTGTATGCAGGTCAAGAAGCAACAGCTAGAACCAGACATGGAACAATGGACTGGTTCCAAACTGGGAAAGGAGAATGTCAAGACTGTATATTGTCACCCTGCTCATTTAACTTAAATGCAAAGTACATCATGTGAAATCCCAGGCTGGATGAAGCACAAGCTGGAGAAATATCAATAACCTCATATATGAAGATGACACCACCCTCAACTAAAAGGCCTCTCGATGAAGGTGAAAGAAGAGACTGAAGAAGCTAGGTTAAAATTCAACATTCAAAAAACTAAGATCATGGTGTCCAGTCCCATCACTTCATGCAAATTGATGGGGAAACAATGGAAACTGACAGACTTTATTTTCTTGGGCTCCAAAATCACTGCAGATGGTGACTGCTGCCATGAAATTAAAAGACGCTTGCTCCTTGAAACAAAAGCTATGACAAACCTAGACAGCATATTAAAAAGCAAAGATATTACTTTGCCAACAAAGGTCTGTCTAGTCAAAGCTATGATTTTTCCAGTAGTCATGTATGGATGTGAAAGTTGGACCATACAGAAGGCTGAGCATTGAAGAATTGATGCTTTTGAAGCGTGATGCTGGAGAAGACTCTTGAGAGTCCCTTGGACTGCAAGGAGATCAAACCAGTTAATTCTAAAGGAAATTAATACTGAATATGCATTAGAGAGACTGATGCTGAAGCTGAAGCTCCAGTATTTTGACCACCTGATGCAAAGAGTTGACTCATTTGAAAAAACCCTGATGCTGGGAAAGATTGAAAGCAGGAGGAGAAAGGGACAACAGAGGACTTGATGGTTGGATGGCATCACCAGCTTAATGGACATGAGTTTGAACAAGCTCCAGGAGATGATTTAGGACAGTGAAGCCTGACGTGCTGCAGTCCATAGGGTCACAAAGAATTGGACACAACTGAGCAACTGAACAACTGAACAGCAACAACATCCTACTAACAGTAAAGTGAAAACTGAGATTTAGCCACCTTGAGGTCATTAACAACCATGAAAAGATCAATTTTGGAGGAGGCATAAGTTTCATAGAAGTCTGATTGAATAGCTTCCAGGGAGAAAGGAACAAGAGGCAGACAATTTTTTCAATATTTGTTTCTGTAAAAGGAAGAAGAGAAAGACAGTAGAAGCTGATGGGGTTGTGGTGCAAACTGAAGGTTTTTTTTTTTTAAGACAGGATAAGTATAAACATATTTAAATTGATTGGAAATGATCCAGTACAAAAAAAGTAACAATAATGAAGATAGAGGGTAGAATTGGTAAACTTGTATCTTTGAGGAGATGAGAGAGATGGGATATAATGTCAAATGAAAGGTTTAGCCTCAGATAAGAGCCAAGGAGCCTAGCAGGCTTTCCATGGGGTTGGAAAGAGTCAGACACAACTGAGCGTATGTGAACACACACACAAGAGCAGAAACAGTTCCTCAAAAAAAATAGCATAGGGCATTTATTCAAGTGAGAGTGTGGTTACAGTGATGAAAGTTTGTCTAAGTGCTCTTCCAGTAGCCTCTATTTCCTCTGTTTATTGATTGTATGTTACCTATCTGTCACTCTGCTAGGCCATAGGGATACAAAGACAAATAAGCATGGTCCCAGCCTTGAGGCAATTTCCTATTTGAGAGAGAGAGTAGGTGAGGGTGTCCATAGACCCAGAAAGGAAAGACAGAAGGAAGATCTGGCTTAAGACCACTGATTTAGAGGCACACTGAATTTGTGGTGTCTCTCAGACAACCTCCTTCACAGTTTTTCATAGAGCTGAATTTAGCTGTAGTTGCTTAAGGTCAATTAATAAACATAATATTACAACCTTCCAAGTCTATTACTATTAAAATAATTTAAAAGTATATATACATATGTGTATCTTTCATTCTATATTTCTGTTCTGCCTATTATGACTCAGAATTCAAGCATGAATTATTAGTTTAAGGACACCACTCATCTTGCATAAGACAACTTATNAAAAAAAAAAAAAAAAAAAAAGAAATTTGAATATATCAGAAAAATGTTCTGTTTCTAACATGGTAGGATCTAATTTATGTTTCTGACATCATAGTATACAGATAATTTGTACCTGGGTGTGATCAAGTTAGCAGTCAACAGAAGACTGCTAGGATAAGAAATTCCTTTGTATATTATGGTAATTTACCTCCACATTATTTCATTATTATGGATTCTGAAGTTCTCACTAGCTTCTGAAAAAAAAACATGCAGTGATAATACATGGTTTGTTCCCTGTTTGCTTTCAGAAATAAAAATACTAAATCAAAATTAACATGGAAAAATCTAAACCTAGTAGGCGGCACTTGAAGAGAATCAATCACTGCAAATGTGAAGAGTTATGTGCTACCAATGGAATAATACTATTGAACATTACACTTTTATCATAATAGATTTTTAACTACAAAGAAGAAAGCTAAAAATTCTTTCATAATTGTGTCCAATACCACTCTTAGAAATCCAAAAATAATGTTTGAATAATACCAATTGCTATAGAAATGCAGTCTCTATCAATTTTGGTAGAATTTTTATACCAGAACTTGAGCTTACAGGTCCATAAACTACAGTACAACAGGAGATTTCCCCTTTTCCCCCAAATGTTACCTACCACCTAACTGCGCTAATGAGATGGTTTATTTTCAAACCCAAATAATGTCATATAATAAATGCAAAATTAATAACAACTCAAACTCCCCATATGAGAAAAAAAAATATGAGAAATGGTTACAACTAGACAGAATGCAATGAATCATAAAGGCTTCAGCCTTGTCCATCAAGTGACTGATTCTGGGATCTTAAAATGAAATCCCTCTGCTTAAATTGAAGAACTGCAGAAAGCTTGCTAGAAATACCCACTGATTTCTCAAATTCATGTCTATCAAGTAGATTAGCTGTCTCCAACTATACCCTCCCATCCCGGGTTAACTATTTGGTTTCCCAGTGGCTACTTAACTGGCACAAAGTCACACAACAAATTCAAATATTGGTTTAGGAGACACCGTCTTAGTTACTTAGTTACTTAGTTGAGCCTCAATTTCCTCATCTGGAAGGAATACTTATTATTGGCGGGGGAGTGGGGGGGGGTGGAATGATAAAGACTAAATGACATAACCTGTCTAAGTATCTGGATCAAATAGGTTCTGTGTTGAATAATAGTTATTATTTGTTTAGAAACAAACTGATATTTTTATGGAATTGAAAGTAGCCACTGAGAAACCAAATAGTTAACACGGGGTTGGAGGGTATAGCTGGAGACAGCTAATCTACTTGATAGACATGAATTTGAGAAATCAGTGGGTATTTATAGCAAGCTGTCGAAGGACAGGAAAGCCTGGCTTGCTACTGTCCATGGGGTCGCAAAGAGTCAGACATGACTTATCGACTGAACAACACTGGATGTGATGAACCAAAAATTCCATTAGTATGCATGAAGATTGTTTCTAATTTTTTACTATCATAGACAATAATATATGTGTGTATTTACCCATAAAATATGTGTTTATTCATTAAAAAAAGAAGAACTAAGTGAGCTTCTTGTCAGTTCAGCATCTCAACAATCTCTTTTTTGGAGACACGTTTTGGAAACTGAACCTTCAGAAGCACAGTTCCCTAGCTACCTGGACTGACTGGGGATGCTTGGCTACAAGATGGGACTTCTCACTTGTTGAAAAGATATGAGAAAAGAAAAGGAATTTTTTCCCCTTTGGTAAAAGATAGTTAACATATGTTTATAAAAGGGTGAGATTTCTTTTTGATATTACATCTTTTTAGTCATTAACTATGATAGGCATGGTGTAATGCTTACTCAATAATAAAACTTTTTTATTTTTTGAGTAAAAAAAAAGACATATATATTTAAACCACAAAGTCTTTTATCAAAAAGTAAATATTTAATGGTGGGATGGAGGGCTGAGGAAGGACATGGAGGCTGAGGCCTTTCTAAGAGAAGAAAATAATGAAGAAAAAAAACTGCAGAAAGCATGTTTAATATATAACAAATACTTCAGGTTAACTAGAACACTGGGTAAATACATTTAAGAAGGTCTTCTTATCTTTTCTTGCTATTTTCTGGAACTCTGCGTTCAGTTGGGCAAATCTTTTCCTTTTTCCCTTGTCTTTCACTTCTCTTCATTCCTCAGCTATTTGTAAAGCCTCCTCAGACAATCATTTTGTCTTCTTGCATTTCTTTTTCTGTGGGATGGTTTTGGTCATTGCCTCTTGTACAATGTTATAAACTTTCATCCATAGTTCTTCAGGCACTCTGTCTATCAGATCTAATTCCTTGAATCTATTTGTCACATCAGTGTATAATCATAGGAGATTTGATTTAGGTCAGACTTGAATGGTCTAGTAGATTTCCCTACTTTCTTCAATTTAAGCCTGAATTTTGTGATAATGAGCTTATGATTTGAGCCAGTCAGTTCCAGGTTTTGTTTTTGCTGTTTAGAGCATATCCATCTTGAGGTGAAAAGAATATAATCAATCTGATTTCAGTATTGACTATTTACTTGGTTGTGCCCATGTGTATGTAGAGTCCTCTCTAGTGCTGTTGGAAAAGGGTGTTTGCTATGACTAGCAGTTTCTCTTGACAAAACTTGGTTAGCCTCATTGAGTATGCTAAAGCCTTTGTGTGGATCACAACTATGCACATTTCACAAGCTAGTGAGGTTACGTTCAAAATCCTTCAAGCTAAGATTTGGCAGTACATGAACTGAGAACTTTCACTTGTACAACTAGGTTTAGAAAAGGCAAAGAAACCAGAGATCAAATTGCTAACATCCGTTGGATCACAGAAAAAGCAAGAGAATTCCAGGGAAATATCTACTTCTGCTTCATTAACTACAATAAAGCCTGTGAATGTGTGTATCACAAAAAAAAAAAAAAAAAAAAAANNAAAAAAAAAAAAAAACTGTGGAAAATTCATAAAGAGATGGGAATACCAGATAATCATATCTGTCTCCTGAGAAACATGTATGCAGGTCAAGAAGCAACAGTTAGAACCAGACATGGAAGAACAGCCTAGTTCAAAATTGGGAAAGGAGCACAGCAAAACTGTATATTGTCATCCTGTTTATTTAACTTATATGCAGAGTACATCATGTAAAATGCCAGGGTGGATGAAGCACAAGCTGGAATTGAGATTACCAGGAGAAATATCAATAACCTCAGATAAGCAGATGAGACCATTCTAATGGCAGAAAGCTAAGAGGAACTAAAGAGACTCTTAATGAGGTTGAAGTTCAGTTCAGTCGCTCAGTCGTGTCCGACTCTTTGCGAAAGGAGAGTGAAAAAGCTGGCTTAAAACTCAACATTCAAAACACTAAGATCATAGCACCTGGTCCCATCACTTCGTGACAAATAGAAGTGGAAAAAGTGGAAGCAGTGACAGATTTTATTTTCTTGGGTTCCAACATTTCTGCAGATGGTGATGGCAGCCATGAAATTAAAAGACGCATCCTCCCTGGAAAGAAAGCTATGACAAACCTAGACAACATATTAAAAAGCAGAGACATCACTTTGCTGACAAAGGTCCATATAGTCAAAGCTATGATTTTTCCCGTAGTCATGTATGGGTGTGAGAATTGGACCATAATGAAGCCTAAGTGCAGAAGAATCAATGTTTTGGAAGTGTGGTGTTGGAGAAAACTCTTGAGAGTCCCTTGGACTGCAAGGAGATCAAACCAGTTAATTCTAAATGAAATCAACCCTGAATATTCACTGGAAGGACTGATGCTGAAGCTCAAACTCCAACACTTTAGCCACCTGTGCAAAGAGCTGACTCACTGGAAAAGACCCCTGATTCTGGGAAAGATTGAAGGCAAAAGAAGAGGGTGGCAGAAGATGAGATGGTTAGATAACATCACAGACTCAGTGGAAGTGAATTTGAACAAACTCCAGGAGATAGTAAAGGGCAGGGAGGCTGGCATACTGCAGTCCATGGGGTCACGAAGAGTCAGACACGACTTAGTGACTGAAAAACAACACGAACACTGACATCAGAGATATAGACACCGTGCTAACTGGTTATTTTAGGAATCTTAACCATAGAGGAACTGTTGAAGTACCTGAGCATGGAATAGTCGCTAAGGTATTTAAAATATGATCTTCATCCTGTTACACAAATCATCCTTTCTTTTGCTCCTGGGTTTCCTTGTTAAATATTAATTTTCTACTCTTAGTCTCATTAATTTTCTATACATTCATTCCACATTTACTGCAGAAGTACTTTGTGCCAAATACTGTACTAAGCTACACTCTAGGAAAGAGAGTCTAAGAGACATCCTTGTCCTCCAACAACTCAAAGTCTGATGGAGGGGACTTGCACATAAATAAATCATTAGAGTGCAATAAGAGAAGCAGAATGAATATCCCAGATGAAAGAGATGGGAAAGAAGCAACAGCTATGTGATTTAATGGCCTAAAAAGTGCAACATCTGCAAGAATCTTAAACAACAGCTGCCTGAGTGTCAGGCTAGGAAATTACAGAATTCTAGAATGTTCCAACTCTAAGGGACCACAATTAAGTTCTATTAAAATACAAAAGCAACTACTGACAAAGTAATTCCCAATAGTTATGTCAGGCTCTGAGAGTGTACAAATAAATCTTGGTCCCTACCCATCTCAAGAAACCCACAAACCAAAAGTTCATGACTACTCATAAGCAGGCAGAAGGCATTAAAAAGAATATGAACATACAGAAAAATAAAATTGAAAATTTTATTAATATAGAATGCCATACAACTGTGCTTAGTCGCTCCATCACATCTGTCTCTTTGTAACCCCATGGATTGTAGCCCACCAGGCTTCTCTCTCCATGGAATGTTTAAAGCAAGAATTCTGGAGGGGGTTGCCATTTCCTACTCCAGGGGATCTTTCTGACCCAGAGATCAAACCTGAGTCTCTTGCATCTCCCACACTGGCAGGTGGATTCTTTGTCACTGAGCCATCAGGGAAGCCTTCATACTTACTATATTTGATCTTAAGCCAAAAGACCAAGAAGCCCACACAACTAGGATGGCATTTAAAAGTCTCAAGACACACTCTTTTGCTATACTCTGGAATATTCTATCCTCTGCAAAGGCACACGCAAGAAGCACATGACAAAACTGTGTACCCCTATTCCTCTATTCTTAGACCACACCTCCTAAACTGTTCCCTCCCCCTGAGTAAAAATGGCCACTTCTTCCTTGTTGACTCTATCATACCCTATTCAAACTCTACTGATTTGTTCTTCATTCATTAAGTTATTCATTCTCTTAATTCAATCAAGTATTTTTTTGATCACCCACTATGTACAAGACACTGTACTAGGTGCTAGGGATATAGGGCACTCAGTCATACAATCCTGTTATCATGGAGCTTACATTCTAGAGGGGTAGACGTAATAATCAAAAAATGAATGCACAACAAGTTTGGTGATGATACATGCTAAGAATAAAAAAAAAAAACGGAATAAAAGAGGTGGGGGAGATGAAAAGAGAGTACAGTACCATATCAGTTGTGTAGGCAGCAAAAACTTCCCTGACAGGACATTTTAGTGGGGACCTGAATGAAGTAAGAGATGTACTGTGTAAAAGTATCATGCAGGCAGAGCATTCCAGGCAGAATAAGTGCAAAGGTCCTGAGGTGAGAACACGCACAGTGTATTTAATGAGCAGTCAGATGAGACATGATGGTGACTTGAACGTTATCAGCCCCAGCTGTTTTTTCACTGCATTCGAAACCCCCATCAGACTATGAGCTCCTTAACAGCAAAGATTCCATCTTAGTTACCTCTGAGTCCCCATTGCCTGGAACAAAACCTGACATAGCATATACTCAATAGATATTTGAGTAATTAATGAGCAAAGATTCAACACTTCTTCTTTCCCTTGCTTGATTCACTTTCTGCCATTATTGATGAATATGTTCTACATCCCTCACTGGGCTTTTAGCTTTTCTAAGGGCAGGGTTATGTCAGATGTTTCTTTCTCTCTTCTTTTCATCCCACACCTACCCCTAGTGCCTGGCAAGTGTTACACAGTAGAAATAAAATCATTGAAGCAATATCTGGGTGCAGTACTACCAAAACAAACCTGGAATAGAGAATAAAAGAGAAATCCCAGGAGATCTTAATTCTCTACGGAAACAAATGGTGTGAAAATATTGAAAAGCAGCTGTTTGTTAGGTAAGGTAAACAATTTGCCTAATTTCCATCACTACGATCCTTAACACTCAATTTGACCACTTTACAGATGTAACCAGAGTCATACTGTCACAATTAGAGTGTGCTTTCAGAATCAGAGCTGGGTCAGAAGGGAGTGGCCCCAGCAACGGCTGCCAAGAGGTTTGAAGCACAGAGCCAAAAAAGCATAGGATTCTCAGGCATGGTTTCAGCTGAAAAAGGTTTAGAAGATCAAGGCTGTGGGCAGTAATGCACATGAAACATATTTGCCACTTAGTGGTCCAGGGAAATCTGCCTATTCACACCATTTGGGTACAGATGTGAAAATTAGGCCTCCCAACCCAGACTGTCATCAAGAGAGCAAAGGTTCAAGGCAATACCCCAGGCTTAAAGAGATACTAATTCTAAGATTCTGTAAGTGAGGAAACTAATAAAAATATGGCACAGAAAAGAAGGTATCAAGAAAGAACCCAGTTCTGCACACTACAACAGTGCAAACAATACAGGAAATGCCCAAATGTGTAAACTAGTGAGAAGGGCTTGTCTCTTGCACATCAGATGACAAGGCTAGTTGGCAGCAACTCTGCTACTACTCACAAACCTGATAATGGTCAACCCTAGCTCAGGAATGAGGAATACTGAGACAAAAGGCAAGGCCCATCAGCAGTTTACCTAACTGCAAGAAGCAAAGAAGAGAAACAAAGTAGAGCTGTTCTACAAAATCAGAGATTTTTCAAGTTGAAAAAATGACCTCAGACCTGCAAGACCAGCTATATTAGAAATATCTACCACTGCCCCTCTACCCACACCCTCTTCCTAGAGAATCTGTCCTACTCGCAGCCTTAAAAAGACAGTCCTATGTACCCACTGACTAACCTTCCTGGCTTCAATTTGCTTCTCAAGCCGAGCTGATCATATTTTTCTTCTGATAATTTGGGATTGAAATATAAGATCCAGTTTATTAGATTATGTTGCACAGTCCAAAATCAACACTGTGGTAACTGAAAGGCACAGCAACCTAGAAACACAGGAAAAATGGACTCTAGAGCATGCAGTAGCCTGCCAGGCTCCTCTGTACATGGGATTTTCCAGGTCAGAATACTGGACTGGGTTGCCATTTCCTTCTCCAGGGGATCTTCCAACCCAGGGATCAAACTCAGGTCTCCCACACTGCAGGCAGACTCTTTACCATTTGAGCCACCAGGGGATGCCTATAGTAGGAGAAAAAGACTACCAAACAAGTTTCCAGTTTCCTTTGTGCCTACACATAGGATTAAAGTGTCTATTTATTAGTGACTGAGAATTATTGGATAAAATTTCCCTTGAATAAAACAGACTTGTTCTCTAGAATTTGGGGGATCTTTTTTTTTTATTTTATTGAAGGTGATCTTTAATAACATGTAATTCTCATTTGCTATTTGTAATCCTGTATTAAATATTCATATTCAATTATAATTATTCTATCCCTAAATGATAT
>SJYQ01095291.1:704132-719697 GCA_006410935.1 Redunca redunca | reverse complement strand
TCCACAAATCTCAGGAAAAAGAAAAGATACAAATAAATTAAAAAACGGATACCCTTCCCTTCAGCACTGGACATCCAAATTTTAATTATAAAATTGCTTCCATATTTTACTCTGTTTAGATGTATAAAAGGTTAACATCTAATTCCATTTACAATGCTGATCTAGCAAGAAAGAAATTAATTTGGCATTAGAGTGGTAACATCAATTTCCCATGTATCTGAAGTAATGCATTTACTGGAAAGAGATTAATATCAGTTCCATAAATCACTCACATGCTGCTTCCGGAGTTTGAGACATCTGAGTAATGTCATATATGTGAGCTGATATTCCTTTGTGCATACTCCATTCTTTAATCTATGCCTGAGGTTGCAGAGTAGTTGTCAGGAGAAAATATGAAACTTGGAAAAGAATCAATCTTTCCATTCTTAATTTTTTGTGGCTTGTTTCAGGTAAGGTAAGCCAAATGTTTCCAAAAATGAAGTGACATTGATCCATACTAGCAACCAACATTTTCAAGAGAAAAAAATTAAACATTTGGCCAATTATATTCCTAATGGTGATAACTAATAACTATCTTACATAATATATACTTTTGGTCCATGGACAGTGAACTCGCGACCACTGGCTCTGTAACTCACAACTGAACAAAAATCAAACAGGCACCTCCTGCATAAGACACACTGCAGCCTCCCTGCACTTAGGTACACTTGGCAGTACTTAAGCATTAAGCCTGGGAGCTCTCTCAAACACAAAATCACCTCAAAAAGCATGAAAATGTGGTAGCACAAACTACTGCACAATTGCACTCATTTCATATGCTAGCAAAGTGATGCTCAAAATTCTCCAAGCCAGGCTTCAACAGTATGTGAACCGTGAACTTCCAGATATTCAAGATGGATTTAGAAAAGGCAGAGGGACCGGAGATCAAATTGCCAACATCCACTGGATCATCGAAAAAGCAAGAGAGTTCCAGAAAAACATCTACTTCTGCTTTATTAACTATGCCAAAGCATTTTATTGTGTGGATCACAACAAACTGTGGAAAATTCTTCAAGAGATAGGAATACCAGACCACCTGACCTGCCTCCTGAGAAATCTGTATGCAGGTCAAGAAGCAACGTTGAGAACTGGACATGGAACAACAGACTGGTTCCAAATCGGGAAAGGCTGTATATCATCACCTTGCTTATTTAACTCATATGCAGAGTACATCATGAGAAATGCTGGGCTGGAAGAAGCACAAGCTGGAATCAAGACTGCTGGGAGAAATATCAATAACCTCAGATATGCAGATAACACCACCCTTATGGCAGAAAGAGAAGAACTAAAAAGGCCCTTGATGAAAGTGAAACAGGAGAGTGAAAAAGTTGGCTTAAAGCTCATATTCAGAAAACTAAGATCTTGGCATCTGGTCCCATCACTTCATGGTAAACAGATGGGGAAACAGTGGAAACAGTGACAGACTTTATTTTTGGGGGGTCCAAAAATCACTGCAGATGGTGACTGCAGCCACGAAATTAAAAGACACTTGCAACTTGGAAGAAAATTTATGACCAACTTAGACAACATATTAAAAAGTGGAGACATTACTTTGCCAACAAAGATCCATCTAGTCAAAGCTATGGTTTTTCCAGTAATCATGTATGGATGTGAGAGTTGGACTATAAAGAAAGCTGAGCACAGAAGAACTGATACTTTTGAACTGTGGNGTTCAGAACATAAAGACAGAAGACTGGAAAGTATTAACACATTTGTATTTTTTTAATTTTTTAAATATTTTTTAAAATTTCTACTGGGGTATAATTGATTGGCAATGTTGTTTTAGTTTCAAGTGTACAGCAAAATGAATCTGTTATAAAAATAAATATATCCACTCTTTTCTAGATTCTTGTCCCATATAGCCTATTACAGAGTATAGAGTTCCCTGCACTACACAGTGGGTCCTTATTAGTTATCTATTTTATATATACTAGTGTGTATGTGTCAATCCCAACCTTCTAATTTAACCCTCCTCTCTCCTTACCACCAGTAACCATTTATATGTATTTTTAAAATAAATAAATTAAGAGAATACTTCCATCCAGGTCAGCAAAAAATATTAAATATTTTTCCTTTTAATTTCTGAATATAATTTTCCTAATCCTTCAGTGCTCATCCCTAAGAGGCCTCCTTGACTCTTTTAATCCACATTAACAGAATTTCTACATGAGGGTTGCATTGTATAAGCTGCTATTAAACTAGGCTTTTCTTTTACTGTCTACTATTCTAATGTGTGTTTCTCGTCTTGCTTCCAAAACTAGTTTCTACACATATGAGTTTTAGGGACGGGGCTTGGAGACGATGTAGCAGAGATTGCTACTTATCACCAAAAATCCATTTCCTCTTCTTCCTGGGCATACATATAGACTATATTCCCCAGTATCCATTGCTTTTAGGTATGTCCATAGGACTAGTTCTCACCAGTGGGTTCTGAATTGAAAGCATATGTTATATTTCCAGTTTAAGGCTTTTAGGAAGCAGAATCTGCCCCTCTTACTCTTTTTCCTTCCACTAGTTAAACACATGGTGGTGACAAGGCCACTGGGATTAGCAGAGCCACAAGATGGAAGGTAACTAGAACACTGAAAGATCACATAGGAGAGAGCTTACCACTAATCACAAACACTTACCTGCCTTGAACCATAAGATGAGCAAGAAATCATTTTCTCTGATACATATTTGCACCATTATATGTTAGAATCTGTTACAAAAGTCAAGTCTATATAACTCAACACAGAAACTGGCGAGTTAGAGTCAGGTTTTCTTCTCTTCACAAATTCTTCAAGCATGTGGCAAAGCTTACCAATCAGACAAGATGGAAATGGACAGAACAGACTGGAAAGTAAATGTAAATGTCATGTATGTAAAACTGTCAACCTTGATAACTTGAAAGGATGATCACAGACGTAATGAGCCTATAACTTAGTATATATAATTTTAAAATATATATTAATAAATGTTTCTCTTTGCCAATATTATAAGATGAAAATGGAAATCAGGTAATGACTAACCAGTTTTCAAACAAAATGAAAGAGAATAGAACTAACTCAAGAAACCGAGGCCTAGCAGTTTGAAAAATCAGCTTTCTTCTTCCTCAAAAGGACCATAAATGACCCAATCTCTTGAAGATAAATAAATCACTCTATGAATTAAGGATATATTTTAGGATGGCTAGAAACCCATGAGAGGAAATGGTCTACAAACATGGTAAAGTAGCCATAGGGCACTGAGAACAGGGATGCTTGATATACAATTTTGAGTTATGCTCATTTCTTCAATTTAAAAAATATTTCTAATCCTTCCATTAAGGTTATTACTATACACATTCATAAATCTCTGTAAGAGAGCACAAGTTGTGCTGTGGACATCAAGAAAAGTAAGTTCCATGTCAGGAATAATATAAAGCAGAAATAAAATAACATGTAAGATACATAGTGATACACACTAAAAAGGGGAGGCTGAAAGCCAAAGTGACCATAAAATATAAGCTCCCAGTTATATGAAGACATCTAGAGAAGTGCAGAATATGGTTCTTGAACTGATACCTGGTTAATACAAGCAGCTTCTGTCAAAGGGAAAGACTCCTCCACCACAATTAACAAATGTTTACTAACTGGACTAAGCTCTATGTTTGATTCTCAAGGGTTGTAAAACAAGAGATATATAGCACTTGAACTTCAAGGGAAAAAAGACACATCAACAAATAGAGAAGGTTTCCTGGTAACATAATTGAACTGTCTTGAAACATAAAGGCAAATTGGCCTGGAAAAGAAAGTTAGCAATAACTTTTAAGGTAAAGAAAATCACACAAACTAAAGCATGGAAGCATAAAACTACATAACATAGGTTTAGAACTAAAGCTGTATTAATACAATACAAAATTGAGGCATCAAGGAGTAAGACAGAAAAAACATCTGGAGAGGTAGGTAGGGAATAAAGTGATGAAAGTTTTAAATTCTATGTTGGGATGCCACTGATGTGGATCTGTTCACTTTTAAACCTGAGTTCCTGTTATTTTCTGTTTTACTTCTATTGATTTTAACTCCACACTACTCTACAGATTTTTCATTCCAATATGGCCACTCTTACTTACTCTGGCATTGAGCAACCACCTTGTTATGTCACTCAACCTCTTACAGTTTCCCAGTGAGACCCAGACAGAATACAGTGAACACTCAAAACATTGTTCATCCAATGAATGAATGATTATAAATGATTCTACTTTCCTTGCTGATAAATAACTGTCATTTTCTTTCGTTTTCCTAAATAATAAATTAGCCTTTCTGTGACATATTTTTACTGCTTATATGGATATTCCACGTCACATCCTAAACAATCATGAGTCTTAGTTCTTGTTCATAAAAACAGGAACAGGAGGAAGAGAGATGGGAAGGAAGAAGAAAAGGGGAGGAGAAGAAGAGCTCATGTTGTTGACAGTTATGAAGTGAATACTACTTGATACCATTTGATACATTACTGTATGTGATCTCTACAACCATTCTATGAGATAATTTATTATTCTATACATTTTTAAATGAGAGAACTATTGCCAAGAAGTCTGAGTGTAATGGTAAATTTTATCTATCAACTTGGCTGGACCCCAGTGCTTAGACATGTGATCCAAAGTTATTCTGGATGTTTCAAGGATGCTGTTTTGGGACAAGATTAACATTTATTACCTTCCCAGGTGTCTCAGTAGTAAAGAATCCACCTGCAATACAGGAGACTCAGGCAGGAAACAGGGGTTCAATGCCTATGTTGGGAAGATCCCCTGGGAAAAGGAGACTGCAACCCACTCCAGTACTCTTGCCTGGATAATTTCAACACATAGGTCACAAAAGAGTCATGTATTTATTTATTTAATGTTGACATTCATTAATAAACCAGTGGATTTAGAATAAATTTTTCTCCAAATGTAGGTGGGCCTTGTCCAATCAGTTGAAAGCCTAAAAGACTGACCTACCACAAGTAAGAAGAACTTTTGCTGTAACAGCCTTCCAACTTGAACTGAAACATCAGTTTTTCCCTAGGTTTTCAGTGTGAGGGCCTGCAGACATAAACTGTATCAGCTGTTCTCTCTATCTACAGCCTGTCAGCCCATCCTATAGATTCTGTATGTGTCAGCCTCCATAATTTCATGAGCCAATTCCTTAAAGTAAATCTTTACTTATTAAATAATTTATATATGTATATATTCTATATCTCTAGAGAGTCTTGAATAATAAAAAAAACACTACACAACTGAAACTAGGTTGTCCAGGTAGTAAGTGGTAAAATCAGAACTCACAACCAGCTCTTTCTGAGTCCAAAACTAAGACTCCACTAGCCACATGATCTCCCATAAAAAAATCTTAAGTATTAATATATTAAAAGTTGAAACCTACATTTGTATAACAATTTGAAACTGTTTCAATATCTCTTTGTATAAATAGACAAATGTGAAAGCCATTTCTTTTCTGGGTTGGTGCACTCTTCCAAAATAACTATGAGAATTGATAAAAAAAAAAATTCAGTAATTTGTTTCATGTATAGGAAGCCTTTTCAAAAACACAGAAAATATATTGGGAAGGAATCAACCAGCACACATGGATATGATGAGTATTTGCTTCTAAATATTGCAATGAAACCTGCCCTGTGTGACTTTTTTTTCCAACATATTTGTTGTAAACAGGTACACTCTACTATATTTAAGGGATACTTTAAGCACAAATTTCCTGTGACTGATGTATAAATTATAAAAAGAGTAACAAGGTGAAGACTAAGATGAAGGTTCTGAGTTAAGTTTATCCATCTACCTATGTGTCCTTTAGAATAGCCAATATAAGTGTGAGCTGATGTTAAAGCAAGGAACCATACCAAGTTTCCATTATCTCATCTTTAATAATTTCACACCTGTATAGACAAAGACAGGAGAACAGGAGATTATAGAAAAAATGTCTCACTAAACCAAGAGAGAATGAGAATTCTGAGTAGAAACCTACCAAATATTTTAATACCAACACTTTTATTTTAAAGTAATAGTCATTTATATCTTTATGCATAGATGTTTTAAGTACCTAATAAAGAAAAGTTGCTACTGTTTTAAGTAGCTACTGAAGAAAAGAAAAGAAATCATGGTTCCTGCCCTCAAGGAGCCTGTGCTTGCAGACAAAAATAAAAATGCATTTATACAAATATAAATAAAGTCGCAATTAGAAACTGGAAAATGGAAAAGTCATATGCAGCTGTAAGAATCACTAAAAAAAAGGATCTTAAAAACGTTCATGGAGGGACTTCCCTGGTGGTACAGTGGACAAGAATCCACCTGCCAATGCAGGGGACACAGATTTGATCCCTGGTCCAGGAAGATTCCACATGCCACAGAGCAACTAAGCCTCCTGTGCCACAAATACTGAGCCCACACTCAAGGGCCCACAGGCTACAACAACTGGGCCCACGTTTGCAACTGCTGAAGCCTGTGCGCCTAAACCCTATGCTCCACAACAAAAGAAGCCATTTCAATGAGAAGCCTGTGTACCTCAAAGAACAGCCCCCACTTACTCCAAGTAGAAAAAGCTCCCACACAGCAATGAACACCCAGTAAATCCAAAAATAAATAAGTAAACAAATTATAAAAAAAATAAAGTTCACGGAAAAAATAAGTCTGGATGTGGGGCCTTGAAGATGGATCTAATTTCAAATAAAATATGGGACAGAACTCTCAAACAAAAAGAATATCATAATCAACGTCAAAAATAATTAAGAATTTAATACTGGATATAGGATTCTCACCTGGTAGCTCAGACGGTAAAGAATCTTCTTGCAGTGCAGGAGATCCGGGTTCGATCCCTAGGTGGAGAGGGTCCCCTGGAGGAGGAAATGGCAACCCACTCCAGTATCTTGCCTGAAGAATCTCATGGACAGAGGAGCCTGGTGGGCTGCAAAACATTGACTCGCAAAGAGTCAGACAAGACTGAGTGATGAACACTTTCACTTTCACTTTCAATAGGATGAAATAAAAATGTATACATGAGATATGGGGAGTAGAAGGGGACAACAGAGGATGAGATGGTTGGATGGAATCACCAACTCGATGGACATGAGTTTCAGCAAGCGCCAGGAGTTGGTAATTGACAGAGAAGCCTAGCATGCTGCAGTCCATGGGGTCGCAAGGAGCTGGACACGACAGAATGACTGATCTGAACTGATACATAAGATCATACAGTAAGAGTACATGTTCTCTTCAATGGTGGTATCTGAGAAGGCAAATAAATTTTAGATGTTAAAATGAGTTGCAGGCCTCCAAAAGACCACATTACAGAAAGACATATCTGTGACATTAAAATTTTATGGAGATGAGTGAAGTGAAAAACAAAATGTCTAAAAAGTTTCTTAGTAGAGTGATAATAATATAGATTTTAAAAATATGAGGTTCAGTCAAGCACTCAGTCATGTCTGACTCTTTGCAATCCCATGGACTGCAGCACATGAGCCTTCCCTATTGTCATCAACTCCCAGAGCTTACTCAAACTCATGTCCATTGCATCAGTGATAACATCAAAGCATCTCATTCTCAGTCGTCCCTTCTCCTCCTGCCTTCAATCTTTCCCAGCATCAGAGTCTTTTCCAAGGAGTCAGTTTTTTGTATCAGGTGGCCAAAGTATTACAACTTCAGTTTCAGCATCAGTCCTCCCAATGAATATTCAGAGTTGATTTCCTTTAGGACTGACTGGTTTGATCGTTCAGTCCAAGAGACTCTCAGGAGTCTTCTCCAACATCAAAATTCAAAAGCATCAATTCTTCAGCACTTCAGTTTAGTTCAGTTCAGTCACTCAGTTGTGTCTGACTCTTTGCGACCCCATGAATTACAGCACGCCAGGCCTCCCTGTCCATCACCAACTCCAGGAGTTCACTCAGACTCATGTCCATCGAGTCAGTGATGCCATCCAGCCATCTCATCCTCGGTCGTCCCCTTCTTCTCCTGCCCCCAATCCCTCCAAGCATCAGAGTCTTTTCCAGTGAGTCAACTCTTCGCATGAGGTGGCCAAAGTATTGGAGTTTCAGCTTCAGCATCATTCCCTCCAAACAAATCCCAGGGCTGATCTCCTTCAAAATGTACTGGTTGGACCTCCTTGTAGTCCAAGGGACTCTCAAGAGTCTTCTCCGACACCACAGTTCAAAAGCATCAATTCTTTGGCACTCAGCTTTCTTCACAGTCTAACTCTCACATCCATACATGACCACCGGAAAAACCATAGCCTTGACTAGACAGACCTTTGTTGGCAAAGTAATGTCTCTGCTTTTGAATATGCTATCTAGGTTGGTCATAACTTTTCTTCCAAGGAGTAAGCATCTTTTAATTTCATGGCTGCAGTCACCATCTGCAGTGATTTTGGAGCCCCCAAAAATAAAGTCTGACACTGTTTCCACTGTTTCCCCATCTAGTTCCCATGAAGTGATGGGACCAGATGCCATGATCTTTGTTTTCTGAATGTTGAGCTTTAAGCCAAATCTTTCACTCTCCACTTTCATTTTCATCAAGAGGCTTTTTAATTCCTCTTCAGTGCCTAGCTTTCTTTATAGTCCAACTCTGACATCCATACATGACTAATGGAAAAACCATAGCCTTGACTGGATGGACTTTTGCCTGCTTTTTGATATATTGTCTAGTTGGTCATAGCTTTTCTTCCAAGGACCAAGTGTCTTTTAATTTTATGGCTGCAGTCACCATTTGCAGTGATTTTGGAGCCCCCAAAAAAATAAAGTCTCCCACTCTTTCCATTGTTTCCTCATCTATTTGCCATGAAGTGATGGGACCAGATGCCATGATCTTTGTTTTCTGAATGTTGAGCTTTAAGCCAACTTTTTCACTCTCTTTCACTTTCGTCAAGAGGCTCTTTAGTTCCTTCTTCACTTTCTGCCATAAAGGTGGTGTCATCTGCATATCTAAGGTTACTGATATTTCTCCCAGGAATCTTGATTCCAGTTTGTGCTTCATCCAGCCTGTCATTTCACATGATGTACTCTGCACAGAAGTTAAATAAACAGGGTGACAATATACAGCCTTTCCCAGTTTGGAACAAGTCTGTTGTTCCATGTCTGGTTCTAACTGTTGCTTCTTGACCTGCATGAAGATTTCTCAAGAGGCAGGTAAGGTGATCTAGGATTCCTATCTCTTTAAGAATTTTCCACAGCTTTTTGTGATCCACACAGTCAAAGGCTTTGGTGTAGTCAATAAAGCAGAAATAGATGTTCTCCTCGAACTCTCTTGCTTTTTCTATGATCCAATGGATATTGGCAATTTGATCTTTGGTTCCTCTGCCTTTTCTAAATCCACCTTGAAAATCTGGAAGTTCTCAGTTCATGTACTGTTCAAGCCTCACTTGGAGAATTTTGAGCATTACTTAGCTAGCGTGTAAGATGAGTGCAATTGTGTGGTAGTTTGAACATTCTTTGGCATTGCCTTTCTTTGAGATTGGAATGAAAACTGACCTTTTGCAGTCCTGTGGCTACTGCTGAGTTTTCCAAATTTGCTAGCATATTGAGTGCAGCACTTTCACAGCATCGTCTTTTCGGATTTGAAATAGCTCAATTGGAAATCCATCACCTCCACTAGCTTTGTTCATAGTGATGCTTCCTAAGGCCCACCTGACTTCACATTCTAGGATGTCTGGGTCTCGGTGAGTGATCACACCATCACGGTTATCTGGGTCATGAAGATCTTTTTTGTATAGTTCTTCTGTGTATTCTTGCCACCTCTTCTTAATATCTTCTGTTTCTGTTAGGGCCATACCGTATCTGTCTTTTATTGTGCCCATCTTTGCATGAAATGTTCCCTTGGTATCTCTAAGTTTCTTTAAGACATCTCTAGTCTTTCCCATCGGGGAAGGCGATGGCACCCCATTCCAGTACTCTTGCCTGGAAAATCCCATGGTCGGAGGAGCTGGGTCGGCTGCCGTCCATGAGGTCGTGAAGAGTCAGACAGGACTGAGAGACCTCACTTTCACTTTTCACTTTCATGCATTGGAGAAGGAAATGGCAACCCACTCCAGTGTTCTTGCCTGGAGAATCCCAGGGACGTGGGAGCCTGGTGGGCTGCCGNCAGGGATGTGGGAGCCTGGTGGGCTGCCGTCTATGGGGTCGCACAGAGTCAGACACGAATGAAGCAACTTAGCAGCAGCAGTCTTTCCCATTCTATTGTTTTCCTCTATTTCTTTGCATTGATCACTAAGGAAGGCTTTCTTATCTCTCTTTGCTATTCTCTGGAACTCAAAGAAATGGGAGCTCAAAGAATTTGGCATTCAAATGGGTATATCTTTCCTTTTCTCCTTTGCCTTTCACTTCTCTTCTTTTCTCATCTATTTGTAAGCCTCCTCAGACAACCATTTTGCCTTTCTGCATTTCTTTTTCTTGGGGATGCTCTTGATCACTGCTTCCTGTACAGCGTCAGAAACCTTAGTCCATAGTTCTTCAGGCACTCTGTCTGTCAGATCAAATTCCTTGAATCTATTTGTCACTTCCACTGTATAATTATAAGGGATTCGATTAAGGTCATACCTGAATGGTCTAGTGGTTTTCCCTACTTTCTTCAATTAAGTGAATTCTTCAATAAGGAGTTCATAATCTAACCCCATTCAGCTCCCAGTCTTGTTTTTGTTGACTGTATAGTGCTTCTCCATCTTTATCTCTTAAACATGAGGTAGAGTAACAAAATAGTAGGTGATGGGATTAGGGAGGCAAAGGAAAGCCAAAGATGACTCTGGATTAACAGGAAGGCACTGGAAGTTTTGAAATTAAAAAAAAGAAAAAAAAAAACTCTCAATCAGCCTCTTTCTGTTTTAAGTTAGAAAATGGCAAGTTTGGTTCGGGAGAATGTCCAATTTAACAATATATCGTCTAGCTAGAGACACAACCAGATAAATTAAAATATGGAACTATTGTCTCAGAGTTCAAGACTGACTAATATTTTCTGAAAGAAAGTAAAGAAGTGAAAGTGGTAGTTGCTCAGTCATGACTGACTCTAATAATAATATAAAGATTATTACTTAATAAAAGTTTATTCTACAGTCTCTAAAAGTGCAGGGGCATTAGTAAATTTCTCAACAAACAGTAAGTACTCAATAAATCAAGCATTCTAATTTTTAGGCAATTTTTTATTTATGTACATAAGTGCATTTATCTTGGAAGATATAATTCATAGTTTTCATCAGATTCTCAAAAACACCTCTGATCCAGTAAAGGCTAATAACTACTGTGGTACAAAGTACTTACTACTATTATCTCTGTACATTCAGTATCTGCCATATAATTCATTCATCCTTCTGGCAGATAAGTTATTGAATGCCTATTACAAGTCAGGCTCTACTGATAGAGCAAACAAAGTAACTTTTCTTATTGTAGAGGCAACAGATAAAGAAAGATGTAAATGAATAGACACAGAATAAAAACAGATGATATGATAGAGTAACGGGTGACTACTTAAGACTGGCTGGTCAGAGAAGGCCTTTCTGAGGAAGCAATATGTAAGCTGAGACCTGAATGCTAAGATGTAAAGACAGTGGTGAAGGGGGAGGAGGTGTCAGTATTGTGACTACAGCATTATTGGAAAGAGGGAGAATGGCATAAGATGAAGTCAGAAAAGTAGTCAAGGGCCAGATCTGTACACTTCTTAGTAAGGACAAGGAGTGTAAGTTTTATTGTAACTCTGATGGAAAAGCGATGAAATGCTTTAAATAATGAAGGAATAAGATTGGATTTGAGTTTTTAAAGGATCACATGCAGTGCTGAGAATGGATAATGGCACAGGGAGTGGAACATGAGTGAAAGGAAGCAAGAGGAACTATAGTTCCCAGTGACAGATGTTGGTAGTTTGAATGAGGAACGCAGATAGAAATAAAGTAATGGATTCAGGATATTTAATGAGCATAATTATAATGATCAATGGATGAATGAATGGTGAATTACTAGATAATGATAGGCAAGATTTACAAAGATTAAACATAGGTGAATTAAACCTTAGAGAATATCTTAAGGGTCATGTGTGGATGAAAACAAGTCAGGTCAGTCCGAGATGAGGGAAATGAGGATGGTATAGCCAACACTACTGGGGAAGGGAGTGGCAAAAAGTAAGAGTGATCCTTAGAGAAGCATATGCTGCACAGGAATCAAGGGCTAAAACAAGACCACTGAATTACATTACCAAATCCCTGGCAAACTATCTTGCTGAAGTAGTGAGGATATAAACCTGACTGTAAAGATAAAGATGTAAAGGTATATAGGGATATCTCTATTTTTACTGGAAGCCTTTTTTAAATTATCTTGTACATAATTTAATCTATCTTGATGATAAAGAACAGATATCCTGATGATTACATATTTAAATTTAGTTGTTTACTTTTATATTTCCTGCCTCTTCCCTTCTGTCAGCATGTCAACTTTAATTTCTGACCAAAGAGCATTCCTATCCTCTCTGGCTCCACCTTGTCTGCAAATTTCCTGAGGTGAAAGCCTATATTATCAAGCTAGTTAGAACCGCATCTAAATAAAAAGAAAGAAATTCTAAGTCTCTCCACTAAAGAGTAGGGTGCATGAAATTTAGTGCATGTATTTTATAAAAACTATTTTGGCTATGACAACAAAAGAGACTCAGATCTATAGAGTGAACTTTTGGACTCTGGGGGAGAGAGAGGGAGAGGGTGGGATGAGATGGGAGAATGGCATTGAAACATGTATACTATCAAGTCAGAAACGAATTGCCAGTCGATGTCCGATGCAGGATGCAGGATGCTTGGGACTGGTGCAAGGAGAGGACCCAGAGAGATGGTATGGGGTGGGAGGTGGGAGGGGATTCATGTNTTTCATGGCTGCAATCACCATCTGCAGTGATTTTGGAGCCCCCAAAAATAAAGTCTGACACTGTTTCTACTGTTTCCCCATCTATTTCCCATGAAGTGATGGGACCAGATGCCATGATCTTTGTTTTCTGAATGTTGAGCTTTAAGCCAACTTTTTCACTCTCCTCTTTCACTTTCATCAAGAGGCTTTTGAGTTCTTCTTCACTTTCTGCCATATAGGTGATGTCATCTGCAAATCTGAGGTTATTGATATTTCTCTCGACAATCTTGATTCCAGCTTGTGTTTCTTCCAGCTCAGCGTTTCTCATGATGTACTCTAGATCCATGCTAAATTTCTCAACTTAACTTTGTATCCTATAGCATGAAGTCAATAGTTATGAAAATGCAGCAAATACAGATATAACTAACCTCATTTGGTCACATTCTACTCATTTCTAACAGTAAGTCTTTCAATAAATATTTACTGAGCACCTACCATGTGCCAGGCACTGTTCAGGGCAAAAGGGAACAAAAGAAGGAAAAATCTTGCCTTTATAGAATTTATATTCTAGTGGAGGAGTCAGACAATAAAAATATAAATAAATAAGCAAATTTTTGTACTAGACTAAGTAGTGGTTAGCGCTAAGAAGAAAAATAAAGCAGATAAGGGATTAGGAAAAATTGGGGAATAGAGTTGAAATTTTATACAGGGTTGCTAAGATAGGCCTCTCTGAAAAAATGACATTTGAATAAAGAACTGAAATGTGGGGAAAACCAGGCTTACTGGAAGAACATTCCAGGAAGAGTATTAAGGTGCAGTTTCTATATTATCTCCCCTACAAAGTCCTCCTCAATTGCCTCCTACACTCACCCCACCCCACTCCAACCCATACCATTCACACACACACAAAATCAATTACTTCCTTCTCAGAGCTTCCTTCACATTCCAGTACTAAGCACTGACTATCTGCTAGACTTCTGGTAATTTTAATCCACAGGATAAGCTCAAGTCAAATTTAAAGTTTGCCTAGTTTAAAGATGTGCTAAGATTCCATGTTTAAATGACCTGTTCAGGGTACAGCATTAGTGAATGGTAGAGCTTAAGATTCAATGCCTTATGCTCTGCAGAACTCTCTCTCTCTCTGACTGTAATGTTTCTAGTCTCTTATTTTCCATAGCAGGCAAAAAAGGAGGGACACGCTCACTTACTCAAAAAGCTCAGCCCTATCTGAAAGAAAAAGGATTTTAAAATAAACAATAATTTACCCCAATAAAGTCCAAACTCAAAGACTAAAGTAGTAACATGGGGACATTTTCAAAACCAAACAATGTCTAATGACCACTCCAGGCCATGGAATACAAACTCATCAGGGAGCCAAAAATATTCTGTCACAAACATCATAACATTTCTACATAATTACATTTTGTTTTCAATTTTTGTAGAAACCAGACCCCCAAAAAACAGGCAGCCCTTTAGTCTACACACATAAACTCTATTTTAAAATATAAAAATCCAGTCAAGAATACAACTCACTTATCAAGGTGACATAAAATAAACATGGCTGAGCTCAAAATACTGCTCTACTGGCAAGACTTTGAGCCACCAGTGTTAGCTTTCACCACCAAAACAGAGCTTCCCCTAAGGTTCAGCAAATCAAGACAATTATCTGCAGTGGATGGTGAGTGAAGACCTAGTTCTATCTTTTACAGGAACCTCAAAGAATTATGCGGAGAAGGCAATGGCACCACACTCCAGTACTTTTGCCTAGAAAATCCCATGGATGGAGGAGCCTGGTGGGCTGCAGTCCGTGGGGTTGCTAAGAGTCGGGCACGACTGAGCGACTTCACTTTCACTTTTCACTTTCACAGATTGGAGAAGGAAATGGCAACCCACTCTAGTGTTCTTGCCTGGAAAATCCCAGGGACAGGGGAGCCTGGTGGGCTGCCGTCTATGGGGTCGCATAGAGTAGGACATGACTGAAGTGACTTAGCAGCAGCAGCAAAGAATTATGAAGCAAAATTTCTTGCCTTCAACATTGAGGCATAAATCAGCCAGGGATAAGTCAATAAAAGAGCCATGCCAAGTAATTCAATAAAAGAAACATATCACAGGAAACAATGTAGTTGTAAAGGTATTGGGAGAGCTGAAAGACCAAAGAAGTGAGAACGGAGCAACACAGATCAACAACAGCAGGAAGTTCCTACTACATCCACAGACAGAGGGGCAAAGGGAAGACAGCAAAACCTGGGAGCCAAGGCAATCCAGCAAAGCTGGGATCACAAGGAAGGGACTGTCTGGCAAAACCACAAGGGAGATATAGCCACTTCTGGAGATTCTGCACAGAACAAAAGGGAGGAGAAATACCTAGGCTTCTTCCTTCTCCACACCCTTCAATTTTCTGCCAAATCCTCCTATTAGCTGAAACTAGCCAGAATCCAGATGTTAATGGAACCCAGGAAGTGCAATTTTCAGGGGTTCCCCACCTCCAAAATACAAAGAATGGAGAAAGGATACAGAATGGAACTAACTGCAAAAAAGGCAAAAACCTGCATAAGATAGTCCCACACTTTCAGAAAGCAAGTGTACGTGAAAGTTGTATGACAACCCAAAATGTATATGGATTTTTTAATACTGGAGTATAATATCAAAGAATGACATTTTTATGGAAAGTAAAGTATAAAAACACAAACATGATTCTAGTTTTGCTAATTAA
>SJYQ01095291.1:691560-704060 GCA_006410935.1 Redunca redunca | reverse complement strand
TTGGTTATCACTTAAAAAGTATTTATGTCTTAGATTTTAAACTACTACATACATATGTTGTAACCATTTAAGTAAGACTTTAAATCTTTATTGGAAAGAGGAGGGCTATAAATGAACTCAATCTACCGTATTTAATCAAGTGATATGTCCCCTTTTTGCAGTTATTTTATTACCAAAGCACAGGAGGGTGGTTTATGTGAACTGAAATTCCCCTTCAAAGCAGCGTCTCTGATGATTTGAAAAGAGCAGTTGAAGAGGTGTGCAAATGGATTTCATTAAACACAGTTCACACTTCAACTGCTCTTTCTGAGGCCTTTAGCTTCAGGACTGTTACTGCAGGAAATGTTATCATTCTTAGAGGAAAGTTATTTGGGAATGAAATATTTTACTTCTTCCTCAAAGAGGAAGTAGAAGAAAAAGAACTAAGAAAAATATACAAGTACATACATAACCATATATGTGCAGATGTATATAATTCAGTAAAGAAGTCAGAAATCTAAAACTCAAATGAAAATCCTACCATAATAGAAATTTAGCTTTGTTTCAATTATGAATGGGCTTCTCTCATGGTTCAGTTGGTAAAGAATGCCTGCAAAACAGGAGACCTGAGTCCGATCCCTGGGTTGGGAAGATCCCCTGGAGAAGGAAAAGGCTACCCAATCTAGTACTCTGGCCTGAAGAATCCCACGGACTGTATAGTCCATGGGGTTGCAAAGAGTCGGACACGACTGAGCGACTTTCACTTTCACTTTCAATTATAAATAAGAAACAAAATATAGAATTAAATTATTCATAGCTACCAATATTTCTCCAACAGAATTTCAAGACATGGTGAAACATTCCTTTATATTTCAAAACCATTCTGCTTTCTCCTAATGTGCTAATTTTTCTCTAAAAGAAATAAAGACCTTGTAAGGAAGAAAAACAAGATGGAATCGAGATTGCTGGGAGAAATATCAATAACCTCAGATATGCAGATGACACCACCCTTATGGCAGAAAGTGAAAAGGAACTAAAAAGCCTCTTGATGAAAGTGAAGGAAGACAGTGAAAGAGCTTAAAGCTCAACATTCAGAAAACGAAGATCATGGCATCTGGTCCCATCACTTCATGGGAAATAGATGGGGAAACAGTGGAAACAGTGTCAGACTTTATTTCTGGGGCCTCCAAAATCACTGCAGATGGTGATTGCAGCCATGAAATTAAAAGATGCTTACTCCTTGGAAGAAAAGTTATGACCAACCTAGATAGCATATTCAAAAGCAGAGACATTACTTTGCCAACTAAGGTCCATCTAGTCAAGGCTATGGTTTTTCCAGTAGTCACGTATGGATGTGAGAGTTGGACTGTGAAGAAAGCTGAGTGCCGAAGAAATGATGCGTTTGAACTGTGGTGTTGGAGAAGACTCTTGAGAGTCCCTTGGACTGCAAGGAGATCCAACCAGTCCATTCGGAAGGAGATCAGCCCTGGGATTTCTTTTGAAGGAACGATGCTAAAGCTGAAACTCCAATACTTTGGCCACCTCATGTGAAGAGTTGACTCATTGGAAAAGACTGTGATGCTGGGAGGGATTGGGGGCAGGAGGAGAAGGGGACGACAGAGGATGAGATGGCTGGATGGCATCACTGAGTCGATGAATGTGAATCTGAGTGAACTCCAGGAGTTGGTGATTGACAGGGAGGCCTGGCGTGCTGCGATTCATGGGTTTGCAAAGAGTCAGACACAATTGAGTGACTGAACTGAACTGAACTGAAGGTCGCATGTTCTGGCATAAACTGATAGTATTAATAGGAAAGAAATTTGATTTAGATATTATACTAAAGATGAGTTTTGTCTGTTTGCTACTGAGGTATAATTGACATAAAACATTATATTGATTTAAGGTGTACAACATGAATTGATATTTATACACATTGTGAAACTACAATAAGTTTAGTTACCACCTGTCATCATAAACAGTTATATATTTTTCTTTTTTTTTCTTTCTTATGATGAGAACTTTTAACATCTACTCTCTTGGAGACTCTCAAATATGAAAAATAGTATTAACTATAGTCACCATGTGATACATTACATTCCCATGATTTATTTACTTTATAAATAGAAGTTTGGATCTTTTGATCCCCCTCATTCATTTCACCCATGCCCCAATCCCCTCCCATCTGGCAAACACCAACCTGTTCTCTGTAGCTATAAGCTTAGGTTTCTGTTCGTTTGTTTGTTTGGCTGGTTTTTGTTTGTTTGGGGGGTTTCTTGACCTCATATACAAGTGATATCATACAGATTTTATGCTTCTCTGACTTACTTAACTTAGCATAAAGCCCTCAAAATCCACATTATTGCAAATGGCAATATTTCCTTCTTTTTTATGGCTAAATAGTTTTACACATATAGACAAGATTAAGACATTGTTAAATAAAAGCATTTGAATTTTATCCTGAGTACAATAGACAGTCATGAAAGATTTTAAGCAATAAGAAATATGATCAGATGATTTGCAGTATACTTTTGGTGGCATTGCAGATGATGGACTAAAGAGAGGTTAGAAAACTGCTGTACAAGTCCAGCAAACCTACTGATGACCTGCTCTAGGACAGAAGTTTTGGGGCTGAAAATGTTGCAAGATTTTATAACCATCCATTTAATAACAAATAGAGGAAAACCAGAGTGCATTGACTAATAATTTTTCTTAACATTATCCTATGGGAAAATTTCCAGTATGGACAAGGAGCTAAGCCCAACGTCAGGGTCAAAACAAACAGCATAGTAATATACATAGGTCAGGAGGGTTCACAGGGCAGAAGTAACATAGAATGATGATGTGAAGAGGAAATGATTAACCATTGAGAAGACACATACAAACTGGTCTCAGGATGTGGACATATGGATGGCATCATTTGATCTTCACTCAAAAAGGGAAAAGCTAAAGCATACTTATTTCTTTGAGAAGGCAGATAAGGAGATGTCAAATTATATGCATTAGAAGTGAATTCTGAATTAGAGAGAAATGAAGTTCAATTAATTAAAAAGTTTTAGTGAGACCTTACTCTCAAGAATACTCTCCATTTCAGAGATCTAGCTGCAGAGATCTTTGCCATTCCCTGAAATGTCAATACCATTATCTCTCCACCATTCATGTCTTTTTGTATGACATTACAAGAACTAAGTAGTCTTTCTCAAATGCCAAAATTTACCCAGATAAATTGTTACTAATCATTCCAGATTTATCTCTTTGTAGCTCTGAAAAGATACATGCACCCCAATGTTTATAGCAGCATTACTTACAATTGTCAAGATATGGAAGCAACCTCAGTGTTCATCAACAAATGAAAGGATAAAGAAGATGTAGTATACATATACAATGGAATACTACTCAGCCATAAAAAGAATGAAATCATGCCATTCATAGCAACATGGGTGGACACAGAGATTATCATGCTAAGTGAAGTAATTCAGAAAGACAAATATCATATATCACTTACATGTGGAATCTAAAATATGACACAAATGAACTTATTTAAGAAACAGAAACAGATTCACAGACATAGAAAACAAACTTACAATTACCAAAGGAGAAAGGGGGTTGGGAGAGATAAATTGTATTAGCAGATACAAGTCACTATATATAAAATATATAAACAACAAAACCCTACTGNTAAAATATACAAACAACAAAACCCTACTGTATAACAAAAGGAACTATACTAAACATTCTGTAATAAACCATAATGAAAAAGTTACGAAAAAGAATATATATATATGTATAAATGAATCACTATGCTGTACACCAGAAACTAACCCATTATAAATCTATCATATTTTAATAAAAAAGTAAATAAATGAGTACGTCTAATAGAGTTAAAAAGTATACAGACTGCTATGGGTCTGTATGAATGGGAGTCCAGGGAGCTGAAAAAATGAAAGTATTATAGATGATATATGTAAATATTCTTGCTCAAAAACTGGCATAGACTAGGTATTTTTTAAATATTATAGTAACTATAATTAGTCATTTTTTAAATTATGAAATATTTTTCCCATTTTTAGAGGGATACAATGGAGTTCAAAGACATAATTTAATTCCCAAAGTTGGGTCAGGCTACGATTCAAAGCTATGTCACTTGATTCTTCTACACNAAAGACATAATTTAATTCCCAAAGTTGGGTCAGGCTACGATTCAAAGCCATGTCACTTGATTCTTCTACACAGTGCTCTTTCCACAACTACAAATATAACTCTTGAAGCCAAAGGAGAATATTGTTAACTAAAATACTACAAACATTCTTCAAATATAAACACAAAGAATAATCTTACAGCACTACGTTTCCTAAGCCAAAGAACTTGGATGAGAATGATCAAAAATACTATTGTTGTTGTTTTTATTCAGTTGCCAACCTGTGTCCGACTCTGCAACCCCATGGGCTGCAACATACCATATACACAGCAAAGCATGAACTACCCAGAGTATCTCTATCATCCACCTTAGTTTCTTTAAATGTTTGTTTATATGTTATACTGTTTAGTATATAGTATGTGTGTATGTATTATATGTATGATATATATCACACTGTGACATATATTACACTGTAGTATAACTATCAGTTTGAGCACTTGGCTCATGTGCTACAGTGTAAGAGTTATCCATTCCTGCATCTCGTATAATTAATGCTGGTTGGGCAACTGTCATGCGCTAGTGTTATGTTGTTTTACGTGTGCAACCTCATTTCATCTTTCCTAAAATCCCATAAGGTAAGCACTATTATCATCCCCATATTGTGTATGAAGAAACCAAAGTACAGAAATGGTAAACAACTTGTACAATGCTAAACATCTGGTAAGTGGTGAAGTTAGAAATTGACTCTAGGCCATTTTACCCCCAAACCTGCCAAGTTAGCCACTGTGTTACACTTACTAATATAGATATTCAAAAATTAGGAATAATTTTGATATAGTAAGAAGCAGCACTATACACTCCAACTCCCCATAAGGATATTATAATCATTCATCATCAAAGTACTTTATGGTGTTACAGATAAACAACAGTAAAAATGATGTCCTTGATGATAACCCTGAGTCATCAGGCAAACTATATTACCCTCATATTTTCTCAAATATAATATTCTAAAAACTCCCTAAGTGATCTCCCTATGTAGATCTAGTCTCCATCCAAGTGCTTTCCACAATGCTGCACCTGAATAAGGAGTTTGTGTGTGTCTGTGTGTGTCTCACTGCATGTAGTGTATCCAAATAAAAATAATTAGAAATGAACCATAAAGAAAGCAGAGCACCAAAGAATTGATGCTTTCAAACTGTGGTATTGGAGAAGACTCTTGAGAGTACCTTGGACTGCAAGGAGATTAAATCAGTCAATCCTAAAGGCAATCAACACTGAACACTGGGCATAAAGTTTCAGTTAAGCAAGATGAATAAGCTCTAGAGATCCACTATTCAAGACTGTATCTAAAGTCAACGATATTGTATTGTAGACTTAAAATTTTGTTAAGAGAGTAGATCTCATGTTAGGTATTCTTGCAAAATAAAATAAAATTTAAAAAAAAGAAAGACAACCATGATAGAGACAAGACACTGCAGAATCTATGACAAACAGATTCCTGGAGTTCTAAAGCAAGAGATTAGCTCTGCAGTAAAAAGCAGCTTCTGGAAAACTCTTGATCGCTAGTAAATACTGAGCTTCTGATCATGAGACATCAAGTAACTGTGTAGTTTGAATGATAGGTAGCAAACCCAGACTCCTATGACACTTAGCTCTGTTATAGTCATTCTCTCAGCTAACATCCATGGCCTCATGGGAGATTCCCTAGGGAAGACAAAACTCAAGACTGATTAACAGATAGACTGGCTTGACATGTTGGCATAAGCTAAAAAAACACTTGTTTCTGCTATATAATATCACTCAGTTTTCTTTAAAGGATGAGGTGATAGGAAAATCTCCCAGTGAATAGAGTTTAGAGCAGTACACTTACTCATCTCCTTTGGCAGAAGTAGTATGAGGTAAGGATATACATGGACTCTTGCTACTAACTTGCTTCAGTCGTGTCCAACTCTATGTGACCCTATGGACTTCAGCCCACCAGGCTACTCTGTCCATTGGATTTCCCAAGCAAGAATTCTGGAGTGGGTTGACATTTCCTTCTTCAGGAAGGAAATATTTGCTCCTTCTCCAGGAAGGAATCTTGGACTCTTGGGTAATGGCAAATGTCTTGGTGGATTGGTTGGTAAGAGGACTGTAAAAAACAAGACTGAAAGACTGCAGGCATAGAGGTCTGGAATAGAGACATAGAATGGAAGTATGGGAATGGGTACAAAGTATTCAAATCTTTGGTTATGAAGTCATAACCAAAAACAAAAAAAAATATGTTGGAAGATCTTCCACGCTTGTCAGATAATACTTAACACAGAGAAGGCACTAAATAAGCAGGTGGATGGAATAATTCACCCAGTGGACATAAATCAACTTTCCATAATAGGACCAAGAATAAATTAGACATGGTGATAGAGATAAGGAAGTTGTGCATGAGTGTGTGTGTGTGTGTGTGTGTGTGTGTGTGTGTGTGTGTTAGTCACTCAGTCGTGTGCAACCCCACAAACTGCAGCCTTTCCAGGCTTCTCTGTCCATGAAATTCTCCAAGCAAGAACACTGGAGTAGATTGCCATTCCTTTCTCCAAAAGTACAGCTATCCAATACTAAAAAGAATTCTAGGATTAAAGGGTTAATTGGTACCAAATATTTTTTTCTAAATGAATTATATAATCAGCCCAAAATCCCCACAAAGTTTCTACAAATCACAGTAGAGATAGGATCTCAGAAAACCTCTTGTTATTAGTAACAGGAAGGCTTAAGCAGACCCTTTCCCCATTCTCTTTATTTATTTGGGTTTTTTTTTTTTTAAGTTCTTTTCTTGTATAATTCTTGTGACTCAAAGTTTCATATATTTCCTTGGCTTCATTCCCCAGGGACTTAGTTAATATGGATTCTTTTTTTTTTTTCAAAATAATTTTGTTTTAACCTTTTGAAAGGCACAGCAATGAAGTAATTATGGAGTTATATTACACTGATTATCTACTTTAATGATACAATTGGCAGAAAAAGAAATAGTTTCTCACTGATCATCCTATTTAAAAATATATAAAATACCTATAATTCAGGCAAAAAAATAAATTTCACACATGTTAATTGTATCTGTGAGAGGAGTAATGCAATTTTTACCCTACATGTGCATGAGTGGGCTCCCTCTAACCAACGTTAATCTACCTACAAACATTATCACACCTGTTAATGGACACAAACTTTGCTAGCTTAACTTCTTTACCAATATTACTCTCCCTACTCCCTCTCTTGTTCTTCCTAAGATTCCCCATCTAAATATACAACTTTTACCTAAGTCCTTATCTCAGTATAACTCTGGAGGGAATTTAAGTTTTCTTTATTGCAAAGTTTTTCTAAGTATTGGTAATAACACTAGTAAATATACCAAGAAAAGTTCTGGTACATTTCAGCACCCTTGAAATAGTGATATTATATATGTGCCAGAATTACCACCTGAAATTCATTACTAGATATTGTGCTAAACCTGTTTTGTATGCCATCTCTAATTTGCATAATAATTCTACAATATATATATTTATTTCCCCAATTTTAAGTAAACTTTAAGTGATATCATCAGTATAGCATAACCAGTACATTCTAAAGTTAATATAAAAATACAAGTCTATCTGAAACCAAAACCTGTGTTTGGGGGTGTTATAGTATGTTACCTCTTGTTTAAAAAAAAGTAGCATTCCCACCAGATTCATCTCATGTGGTCACAAATGGCAAGATGTCCTTTATGTATATGTGTGTGTATATATACACACTGAGTCCAAAAGTATGGATATTTTCTGTATTCATTTATCCACCAAAGTACATTTAGGTTGTTTTCACATCTTGGCTATTGTGAATAATGCCACAGGAAAGCTGATTTTGTAGACATACAAAAAAGAATGGGGGTTGCCTGGGGCTAAGGGAAGAGGAAATAGAGTGATATAGGTCAAAGGGTCAGAGAAGGCAATGGCCAACCCACTCCAGTACTCTTGCCTGGAAAATCCCATAGACAGAAGAGCCTGGTAGGCTGCAGTCCAGGGAGTCCCTAAGAGTTGATCACAACTGAGCGACTTCACTTTCACTTTTCACTTTCATGCATTGGAGAAGGAAATGGCAACCCACTCCAGTATTCTTGCCTGGAGAATCCCAGGGACAGAGGAGCCTAGTGGGCTGCCGTCTATGGGGTCGCACAGAGTTGGACACGACTGAAGCGACTTAGCAGCAGCAGCAGCAGGTCAAAGGGTACAAAATTTCAATTATAAATTCTAAGGATCGAATGTACAGCACAATAACTAGAGTTAAAGAATGTGGTATTATATATCTGAAAACTGAACAGAAGAGCCTGGCATGCCTCAGTCCCTGGGGTTGCAGAGTTGAATATGACTTAGCAACTCAACAACAACAACAAACACTTGACAACTGCTAACATCTTTTTTGAATTTATTTATTTATTTTAATTGGAGGATATTACTTTACAATATTGTGATGGTTTCTGCCATACATCAACATGAATCGGCCACAGGTATACATGTGTCCTCTATATCCTGAACCCCCTCCCACCGCCTTTGCTACCCCATCCCTCTGGTTTGTCCCAGGGCACCAGCTATGGGTGCCCTGATTCATGCATTGAACTCGCACTGGTCATTTATTTTACATATGGTAATGTACATGTTTCAATGCTATTCTCTCAAATCATCCCACCCTCTCCTTCTCCCACTGAATCCAAATGTCTGTTCTTTGTGTCTCTGTCTCTCCTTTGCTGCTCTGCATGAGGATCGCTGGTAGCGTCTTTATAAATTCCAAATATACGTGCTAATATACAGTATTTGTCTTTCTCTTTCTGACTTACTTCACTCTGTAGAATAAGCTCCAGGTTCATCCACCTCATTAGAACGACTCAAATGTGTTCCTTTTATAGCAGAGTAATATTTCATTGTGTATATGTACCACAACTTCCTTATCCATTCATCTGCCGATGGACATCTAGCTTGCTTCCATGTCCTAGCTATTGTAAACAATGTTGCTATGATAATTGGGGTACATATGTCTCTTTCATTTCTGGTTTCCTCATGGTAAATGCCCAGCAGTGGGATTTCTGGGTCATATGACAGTTCTATGGAATCTCCACACTGTTTTCTATAGTGGGTGTACCAGTTTGTATTCCCACCAGCATGTAAAACGGTTCCCTTTTCTCCATACCCTCTCCAGCATTTACTGTTTGTGGACTTTTTCCTTATCTCTTGTAATATTCTTTATTTTAAGGTCTATTTTTTCTGATACAAGGATTATTACTCCAGCTTTCTTTTTATTTCCATTTGCATAGAACATATTTTTTCCATCCTCTCACGTTCAGTCTTTAGAGCTGAAGTAGGTATCTTGTAGACAGCATATATATGGGTCTTGTTTTTGTATCCATTCAGCCAGTCTGTGTCTTTTGATTGGAGCATTTAATCCATTTACATTTAAAGTAATTATTGAAAGATATGTTCCTATTGCCATTTTCTTAATTGTTTGTGGTTTGTTTTTGTAGGTCTTTTTCTTCTCTTTTATTTCCTGTCTATATAAGTCCCTTTAACATTCGTTGTAAAGTTGGTTTGATGGTACTAAATTCTCCTAGCTTTTGCTTGTCTGTAAAGCTTTTGATTTCTCCGTCAATTTTGAATGAGATCCTTGGTTGTAAATTTTTCCCTTCAGTACTTTAAATATATCCTGCCATTCCTTTCTGATAGCTTCCTGACAGCTCAGTTGGTAAAGAATTTGCCTGTAATGCAGGAGACCCTAGTTCGATCCCTAGGTCAGGAAGATCCGCTGGAAAAGGGATAGGCTACCCACTCCAGTATTCTTGGGCTTCCCTTGTGGCTCAGCTGGTAAAGAATCTGCCTGCAATGCGGGAGACCTGGGTTCGAACCCTGAGTTGGGAAGAGAAAGGCTGGAAAAGAGAAAGGCTACCCACTGCAGTACTCTTGCCTGGAGAATTCCATGGACTGTGTAGTCTATGGAGTTGCAAAGAGTGGACACAACTGAGCGACTTTCACTTCACATTCCTTTCTGGCCTGAAGAGTTTTCACTGAAAGATCAGCTGTTAAACGTATGGGGTTTCCCTTGTATATTACTTGTTGCTTTTCCCTTTCTGCTTTTAATATTCTTTCTTTGTATTTAATCTTTGTTAGTTTGATTAGTCTTAGTGAGTTTCTCCTTGGGTTTATCCTGGATGGAACTCTCTGTGCTTCTTGGGCTTGATTATTTCCTTTTCCATGTTGGGGACAGTTTCAACTATAATCTCTTCAAAAATTTTCTCATACCGTTTCCTTTTCTCTTCTTCTTCTAGGACCCCTATAATTCGAATGTTTGCATGTTTAATGCTGCCCTAGAGGTCTCTGAGACTGTCCTAAGCTCTTTTCATTCTTTTTACCTTATTCTGCTCTTCAGGAGTTATTTCCACCATTTTATCTTCCAGATCACTTCTGCCTCAAATATTCTGCTATTGATCCCTTCTAGAGTCTTTTTAATTTCAGCAAATGTGTTATTTGTCTCTGTTTGTTTATTCTTTATATCTTCTAGGTTTTTGTTAAGTGTGTTAATTGATTCTTGCATTTTCTCCATTGTATTTTTGAGGTTTTAGATCCTCTACTATAATTACTCTGAATTCTTCTTCAGGTAGTTTACCTATTTCCTCTTCATTTATTTGGACTGTGTGTTTCCGGGCTGTTCCTTCATTTGCACAGTATTTCTCTGCCTTTGCCTTTTCTTTTTTTTTTTAACTTATTCTGTTTGACGTCTTCTTTCCCCAGACCTCGAGGTTGAATTCTTTCTTCCTTTTGGTTTTTTCCCTCTGTGGATAAGGTTGGTCCTGTGGTCTGTGTAAACTTCGTGTAGGGTGTGATTTGTGCTTATGTTCAGGTTGGAGGAGGCAATTTTTTTTTTCTCTCTGATGGGCAGAGCTCTGTGAGGTGGTAATCCTGTCTGCTGATTGTTTGGTTTGTATATTTGTCTTGTTGGTTGTTTGGATAATACTTCCTGCCCAGGATACTGCTGGAAGTTGGGTGATGCCAGGTCTTGTATACAGGTGGTTGCCTTTGTGGGAGTTCTATCCCTAGGGTTAGCAGTTCTCTAGTAGTCTAGGGTCTTCGAGTCAGCACTCACATTCCAAAGGCTCAGGGCTTGATCTCTGGCCGGAGAATCGAGATTCCACAGGTGGTTTGTTATGGCATTAAATGGGATTAAAACAAACAACCAAAAACAAGAAAGAAAACAGGCACCCCAGACAAATGGCAATTACAAAATCAGGCAAATAATAACTAAAATAATGAAATATGCACACATACATATACATCCATACACAAAATCAAAACAGTCCAAAAAAAATGAAGTACAATAGACTGACCGAACACATAGAGCAAACCAAACATGGTATCAACCAGTTAGAAACAATACTAACCACAGCACAGACTGGAAAACAAAACTAAAGCAAGGGGCCAACTGGGGAATAAAGCAACAAAAACAAAACAGACAATATTGTTTGTAGACTTTTTGATGATGGCCATTCTGATATGTGAGATGATATCTTGTGGTGATTTCGATTTGCATTGATGAACTATGGAACTTCGTGACACTGTACAGGAGACAGGGATCAAGACCATCCCCAGGGAAAAGAAATGCAAAAAAGCAAAATGGCTGTCTGGGGAGATGTTACAAATAGCTGTGAAAAGAAGAGAGGCAAAAAGCAAAGGAGAAAAGGAAAGATATAAGCATCTGAATGCAGACTTCCAGAGAATAGCAAGAAGAGATAAGAAAGCCTTCTTCAGCGATCAATGCAAAGAAATAGAGGAAAACAACAGAATGGGAAAGACTAGAGATCTCTTCAAGAAAATTAGAGATACCAAGGGAACATTTCATGCAAAGATGGGCTCGATAAAGGACAGAAACAGTATGGACCTAACAGAAGCAGAAGATAGGAAGAAGAGGTGGCAAGAATACACAAAAGAACTGTACAAAAAAGACCTTCGGGACCCAGACAATCATGATGGTGTGATCACTCATCTAGAGCCAGACATCCTGGAATGTGAAGTCAAGTGGGCCTTAGAAAGCATCACTACGAACAAAGCTAGTGGAGGTGATGGCATTTCAGTTGAGCTATTTCAAATCCTGAAAGATGATGCTGTGAAAGTGCTGCATTCAACATGCCAGCAAATTTGCAAAACTCAGCAGTGGCTACAGGACTGGAAAAGGTCAGTTTTCATTCCAATTCCAATTCCAAAGAAAGGCAATGCCAAAGAATGCTCAAACTACCACACAATTGCACTCATCTCACATGCTAGTAAAGTCATGCTCAAAATTCTCCAAGCCAGGCTTCAGCAATACGTGAACCGTGAACTACCTGATGTTCAAGCTGGTTTTA
>SJYQ01095291.1:663548-682848 GCA_006410935.1 Redunca redunca | reverse complement strand
AAATAGTTTATGTACATGATTATCCCCTTCTCTTTTTAACAACTTTTGTTAGTTTTATTCTTATTTTAATTATTCATTTGAGGTAGTTATCATTGTGAGCAGTATACCTAGAGGGCATTTTAGAAATTTGTTAAGGCATTTTTGTTTGTTTTCATAAGGATGAAAGAGCACTGATGGCACTTGAGTAGTAGAGATGAGGAATGCTAGATGTAGTACAAAGTAGAGAAAAGTCCAGGATGACTTCCAAGTGTCAGATATACTCACATATTCATGCATACATCTGTTCTTGTTCAATCACTCAGTCATATCCAACTCTTTGTGACCCCATGGAATGCAGCAGGCCAGGCTTCCCTGTCTTTCATCATATCCCAGAGCTTGCTCAAACTCATGTCCATTAAGTTGATGATGCCATTCAACAGTCTCATCCTCTGTCATCCCCTTCTCCTCCTGCCTTCAATCTTTCCCAGCATCAGAGTCTTTTCCAATGAGTAGGTTCTTCGCATCAGGTGGCCAAAAGATTGGAGCTACAGCTTTAGCATCAGTCCTTCCAAAGAATATTCAGGACTGATTTCCTTTAGGATTGACTGGTTTGATCTCCTTGCAGTCCAAGGGACTCCCAGGAGTCTTCTTCAACACCACAGTTAAAAAGCATCCATTCTTCAATGCCTAGCCTTCTTTATGGTCCAACTCTAAAATTCATACATGCTGCTGCTACTGCTGCTAAGTCACTTCAGTCGTGTCCAACTCTGTGCAACTCCATAGACGGCAGCCCACCAGGCTCCCCCATCCATGAGATTTTCCAGGCGAGAGTACTGGAGTGGGGTACCATTGCCTTCTCTGCATCCATACACGACTACTGGAAAAACCATAGCTTAGATTATGCAGATCTTTGTCATCAAAGTAATGTCTCTGCTTTTTAACATGCTGTCTAGGTTTGTCATTGCTTCTGTTTCAAGGACCAAATGTCTTTTAATTTCATGGCTGCAGTCACCATCTGCAGTGATTTTGGAGCCCAAGAAAATAAAGTCTGTCACTAATTCCATTGTTTCCCCATCGATTTGCCATGAAGTGATGGGGCCAGATGCCATGATCTTTGTTTTTTGAATGTTGACTTTTAAAGCAGCATTTTCACTCTTCTCATGCACCTTCATCAAGAGGTTCTTTAGTTCCCCTCCACTTTCTACCATAACAGTGGTGTCATCTGCATATATGAGGTTATTGATCTTTCTCCCAGCAATCTTGATTCCAGCTTGTGCTTCATCCAGCCCAGCATTCTGCATGATGTACTCTGCAAAGAAGTTAAATAAGCAGGGATGAGATTATACAGCCATGATGTACTGCTTTCCCAATTTGGATCCAGTCTGTTGTTCCATGTCCAGTTCTAACTGTTGCTTTCTTGACCTGCATACAGGTTTCTCAGGAGGCAGGTGAGATGGTCTGCTATTTCCATCTCTTTAAGAATTTTCCACACTTTGTTGTGATCCACACAGTCAAAGGCTTTGGTGTAGTCAATAAAGCAGAAATAGATGTTTTCCTGGAATTCCCTTGCTTTTTGTATGTTACAACGGATATTGGCAATTTGATCCCTGGTTCCTCTGCCTTTTCTAAATCCAGCTTGAACATTTGGAAGTTCTCGGTTCATATACTGTTGAAGCCTAGCTTGGAGAATTTTAACCATTACTTTGATAGTGTATGAGATGAGTGCAATTGGACAGTAGTTTGAACAATCTTTGGCATTGGCTTTCTTTGGGACTGGAATGAAAACTGACCTTTCCAGTCCAGTGCCCACTGCTGAGTTTTCCAAATTTGCTGGCATAGTGAGTACAGCACTTTCACAGCATCATCTTTTAGAATTTGAAATAGTTCAACTGGAATTCCATCACCTCCAATAGCTTTGATCATAGTGATGTGTCACAAGACCCACTTGACTTCACACTCCATGATGTCTGGCTCTAGGTGAATGATCACACCATTGTGGTTATTTGGGTCATTATTAAGATCTTTTTTGTATACTTCTTCTGTGAATTCTTGCTACCTCTTAGTATTTTCTGCTTCTGTTAGGTCCTTGCAGTTTCTGTCCTTTATTGTGCCCTTCTCTGCATGAAATGTTCCCTTGGTATCTCTAATTTTCTTGAAGAGATCTCTAGTCTTTCCCATTCTGTTGTCTCCTCTATTTCTTTGCATTGTTCAGTTAGGAAGGCTTTCTTATCTCTCCTTGCTATTCTTTGGAACTCTGCATACAGATAAGTATATCTTTCCTTTTCTCCTTTGCCTTTCACTTCTCTTCTTTTCTCAGCTATTTGTAAGGCCTCCTCAGACAACCATTTTGCCTTTTTGCATTTCTTTTTCTTGGAGATGGTTTGATCACCTCCTCCTGTACAATGTTACAAACCTCTGTCCATAGTTCTTCAGGAACTCTATCAGATCTAATCCCTTGACTCTATTTGTCATTTTCACTGTATAATCATAAGGGATTTGATTCCCTTATGTACACAGATATTTGTGCATGCAAAATCTTATAATTATGTGAGCTTAGAATCTGTTTCACACGTGGAAAGTATTTTGCATGGCTTTAATAAACACTGATTTTTCCAAAGATGCAACTAACATGTAAATCAAGGAAAGATTATAATTGCTTTGTTTATAATTTTATTTAGAAGTATCATCATTTTAGAAAATCATGTCACCAACAGCATTATCACTCACTTCATTATGTTTTCCACATCCCTGTTTTTCCTTGTGGAAAATTCCTACTCATCCTGTAGACCTACATGAAATGTTATCTACTCTGGAAAGTCTTATCTGATTTCCCAAGCACTGACAGTCAGTGTTCCTCTACATTGCCACAACACCTTGTTTATTCCTTAAAACATATTTACCTTTTTATTACTTGTTTATTATATGTTTTTTTGTGTGTCTTTTTACTCTGAGTGAGTATGGTTTCTCATCAGAAGAATCTAATGTCTTTTATTTTTATCACCACTTTCTCTCTCCATCCCAGGTATTACACAATGCTTGGCACAATGTCAGTAATCTATAAATACTCACTGATTTACTGAAATAAAGAAGAATTTTAAGAGCTGAAATTTATTTGAATATTGGTTTTTGTCTATTGACAACACAGGGAGTATGCAATATATTTTAAATTCATCAAAAGAACAGACAGAATCTTTACATCTACATTTTACCAAGATAAAAAAGTTGTGAAATAATGAAATCAAATAGTTAAAGAAAGAGAAACACCATAAAATATGCATATACTGACATAAAAACAGAAAGGAAGACCAGGGTCGGGGGATACTATAGTCTGTGATATTAATACATAATGCTTGATCAACATAATGCTTGATCATTTAAATGCACAATGTGAGAAATGCAAAGTTATTATTCTCAGAGAAATTATATCTCAATTATACATATATATTAAACCATTAACAAAGAATATCATTTACGGTAGTATAAAATAATCCAAGGTAGCATGGATTAGGCTTCCCTGGTGGCTCAGAGGTTAAAGCGTCTGCCTGAAATGTGGGAGACCAGGGTTCAATCCCTGGGTCGGGAAGATTACCCTGGAGAAGGAAATGGCAACTGACTCCAGTAAATAACTGTTCTTATTGAATAACTTTTAATTTCTTGACCTTATTTTAAAATACTCCTATATTTAGTGACAGAAGTACGAATTAATAGTAAGAGTTTGGATCTCAAAATCACACAGAGCTGAGAGTGAATCCATCTAACTCAGATATATATGCAGTAATTTAATATAACCTCTCTAAGTCTTTCACTTAGAGTTTGGGTATGTTGTTCTTAAGGGTACAGAAAAAATATGTAAATCACATAGAACATAGCATTTACTCAATAAGCAGTTGGTTATAATTATTATTATCCTCATTATCGTTACTATCCTCATTATTAGTAAGACACCTGTATCTTGAAAGAAATGTTTTTAACTAAAGAATAAAAGAGTCAACTCTATAAAGTATAATGGAGTATTCAGAAAAGGAAAGGCATAATTTAAATAGAAATTCAGAAAGAATGTCTTACCAAAAGCCTACTCTTTGAAGTAAACACTGAATGTTGTAGCATCCAGTTAAATTATAGAGTATAAAACACTCTTATTATAGTGTGTAGAATATTTGTGTCCAAACATAGAGACAGAATAACACAGTGAAGTTTTTCAATTTAAGGAAGTTACAGACAAAGAGAAAATAAAATAAGTTGTGGTTTATCTTTAATGAAATAAACATCTAATCCTATTAATATTATTATTTACATGCTTTTAAAAATATTACATGGATAACAAATATTTAGCAATAAAAATATGAGCACATTTTGTGAAAGGAAAAAGACATATCTATAGAGGTACCTGATGAAATGATATTATAATTACATCTTATTTTATTCTAATAAATAGGCCTGCCAAGGCACTAGAAATAAACTTTTGGGCTACATAGAATTTTTGACATTTAAGTGGGTTATACTGATGATGGATGTGACAAAGGCTCAATTTGTTTTATTTCTGCATGGAAACCTACTTTACACAAAAGTTACAAGCAATTCATATTGGTCAGAAATGAGGAAAACAGCTTATTAATTAAAACTGACTTTATATAGAACATGAATTCTACCTCTCAGGTACAAACACCTTGGAAGAGGTAACAAATTACCTCTATGTATAAGTGATATGCAGTTAAAGGGATCTGTCAAAAGTTCCATTATAAAGCAATATTTCCAAGGCTTCATAATTTTGAGAGAAAATTACACTGAAGATGAGACCTAACCCACAAATCCTGAGCCAAGAAAATAAATCTAAAATTCCTAACTGAGGGCATTTTAGGAAAGAGAACCTGTTCATTTGGGGACTTTTCTCTCAGTGAACTAGTACCCATTATATAACTTCTTTTGAGAAAGTTAATTCTTAGGTAGGTTGATAAGAAGTCTGGGGTCTTCGACAACGAGGAGGAGGAGGAGGAGGAGGAGGAGGAGGAGGAGGAGGAGGTGGTGGTCTGGGGCTCTTGAGGAGAAGAAAAAGACAAACTTTTTTTTCTACATTCCTGCATCTTAGTCACATAAAATGTTTTTTCTTTAAGCCCAGAGGTAATGATTACACAACAAAACAATTCATCTTGCTCAAGGGTATGTTCTTTCTTAAACTCTGTACCAATGATTATATAACAGCAATATATCCTGCTTGAGGATATGTTTCTCCTTCTTAAGGACCTTCTGATTAATCCTGTCATCTTAAGGTGTATGTTGTAGGAGTGAATCTGGTAAGACCTTTACAACCTTGAGATGTTCTTGTGATTTATTGTTAATAACCAATTGAGAAAGTATATAGCTCCCTTGCTAAGACTAGTGACAGGGCACTCTCCATCTCCTTCTAATGTCTATGTCAGAAGCTTTCTTTGTCCTTTTTCACTATAATAAAACTTCTGCCACACAAAAGCTCTGAGTGATCAAGCCTGGTCCCTGATCCCAAAGCTAAATCTTCAGAGATCATGAATCCAACCATAAGCTATCACTTCCCAGCATTTTACAAAATATACTATCTTTGTTCTCATTGAAAGTATACTTACAAGAGATACTTCAAGGACTCAAAAAACAAAAATGTAAAAAAAAATTTCCTAAATACACATATCCTAATCCTTTCTAGACATATGTATTAATATCTACAATACAAATATGACATCTAGACTTGTTAAGCTACAATCAATCATAGGGGCTTCCCTGGTGGCTCAGCTGGTAAAGAATCTGCCTGCAATGCTGGAGACCTGGGTTTGATCCCTGGGTTGGGAAGATCCCCTGGAGAAGGGAAAGGCTACCCACTACAGTATTCTGGCCTGAAGAATTCCATGGACTGTATAGTCCATGGGGTCACAAACAGCCAGACACAACTGAGATACTTTGAAAAAAAAAAATCAGTCATAGGGTATTTTAAATACTATTCATGTATTGAAGATCTATTTTTGTGCCCACTCTATCTTGTGCCAAGAACTAAGGAGAATATATAAGAAAAATAAGCTGTAAATCAGTCCATCACTCAATAAAAGATTAAGGATATTACTAATAACAACACTCTCAAAAAACTGACTACTTAGTTAAGGACTGTACTGAAGGTAATAAGATATATAATGAAAAACAAATGTTCTATTTCTGTAACAAAGAAAAATAATCAGTACAGACAGCATAGTTAGGCACCATGGGATTTGGAAAAATAAGAACTTAAGACTAAATCCTTGCTTGGTCACTTTTTAAGTGTATGATCACGGATGAGGCCCAATTCAGCAAGCTATGGTCTTTTCTCTTTTCATTCTACAGCCTTTCAAAAGAAATGGCTGGCCCATTTTCTCTGAAATAGCACTTTGCATCCAATTCCTCAGCATTTTGCAGTAAATGATCTCCCTCCCCTTCTCTTACCAGGATTCTACTGATACCTTTTCTATTTTGTATTACAGCTAACTACATATGCCTTAACGTCCACCTCCCAAAGTGAAGTGTAAAAGTCACTTAGTCATGTCTGACTCTTTGCAACCCCATGGACTTGGAATTCTCCAGGCCAGAACACTAGAGTGGGTAGCCTTTACCTTCTCCAGGGGGTCTTCCCAACCCAGGGATCAAACCCAGGTCTCCCTCATTTTACCAGCTAAGCCACAACAGAAGCCCCAACCAGTTACGTAAACACTAACTTTCCACTTATCTGTTAGTCATAATGCAGATTACTATATACACTTTGATTGCAATTAATAGAGATAGCTGCATTCACCATAAAACCAAAAAATGTCTGACATAGAGCAATTTTAATAGTTATCAAATTGAAAATTCAATTGAAAAAGAATTTCTTAAAATGTAGTCTATTCTACAGCACATGGGAGCCATTTTTTCACAGATTCCTGCTGCTGCTGCTGCTGCTAAGTCACTCCAGTCGTGTCCGACTCTGTGCGACCCCCATTTCCTTCTGCAGACATAGAATTATTAATTAATTTAACAAAGAATTTTTTTTACCACTGTTTCCCTGGTGGCTCAGAGGTTAAAGTGTCTGCCCGCAATGCGGGAGACCTGGGTTCAATCCCTGGGTCGGGAAGATCCTCTGGAAAAGGAAATGGCAACCCACTCCAGTACTCTTGCCTGGAGAATCCCATGGACAGAGGAGCTTGGTGGGCTACAGTCCACAGGGTCGCAAAGAGTCAGACACGACTGATCGACTTCACCTCACCTCACCTACTATGTTAGGTTGTAGTAACATTAAAAATCTTAAAACTTCCGGTCCGTCAAAGATATTAGTGGGAGAGGCAAACTTGCTTGCTTGCTAAGTCACTTCAGTCGTGTCCGACTCTGTGCGACCCCAGAGATGGCAGCCCACCAGGCTCCCCCATCCCTGGGATTCTCCAGGCAAGAACACTGGACTAGTAAACCACAATAGCATAATGTAATAAATATTAGAAATGTGAGGTAACCTCAGGGTATCCCACAAGAGCATCAAGAAGTAACATCTAAACTTTTCTCACAGGAGGCTTCCTGAACAACCTTAAAAATATATGTAAAAATTAGCCAAATAAAGAAGTTACAAGAAGATACTGTACAGAAGAACAAGGTGAGCGTCTGGAAAGGGAGACAGGAAGTAGATCATGGAAGGCCTTCAGCACCTAAGAAAGTTAAATTTTATCCTAGAACAGTAAAACCCTGCCCCTGAAGGATATGAAGCAGGGCAGGGTACAGCCTAGCCTCAGGGCTCAGAGCTTAGAGCATTTTCACAGAGATAAAAGGAGAGAGCTGTCTCTGTGGTGATACTTTGAGCATAGACAGTTAAGTGATGGTAACCTGAATGAGGTAGGTGGCGGGCTGAAGGAGCAAGGAGTCTGGGATGCAGACTTGGAGACCATTCTCACTCCACACAAACTACACTGTTTTAGGAAAGCATGATGATAGATCAGCCTTTGGAGAATTTACATATGTAATTTTGTCAAGCTCTACAACTGTATTCTGGTTCCCAAATTAGACTTGTACTTCAAAATGAAATTTTAATTTACAAGCTAAAAACAGAACCCTTAAAAACAACATCTGGCTGGTGTTCCTAATCTATTTCTGCCACATACAATATTCAAAGAATATCAGCTCAGTATTCTCCAAACCATGGCCTATAAAAGCTTCCTGATGGTTCTCAATCTCCCTTCAGAAATCACTGGGTGTCCACTCTGTGCCTGATACTGTGCTAGGTGCTGGAGATCTAGAAATTAACAAGATACAGGATATCATTCAAGGAGTATAAAGAGAATTAGGAAGATAAAAAAAGCATTTTACATTCTCTGATAGACAAACACAACATTGTAGAATAGAAACTTAAAGAAAGAGGTTTATAAACCCACTGTGTTGGGAAAGAATCCAGAAAGTTTTCTAGAGAAGAGGTAACAAGTGATACTTGAACTGAGTCTCAAGTAGATGTCTATTAGGCAGCCAAGTTATGACGCTCCAATTCTGGTAAGGACAGATTATTCTGAAATAAAAGGTCCGTAGATTTTAAAAGAATAACCTGGAGAGTTACACAGAAATCAGACTAGGGAGAAGCCTATATGTTTATTAAAAATGGGTACCTTATCTCATAAACAATTGAAAGTATTAATGGATCTTAAGCAGTAAAACTACAGAATGTGCTTTGTATAACAGAAAGACCCCTCTTGGCAGTTGTGTGGACAATGGATTAGAAAGGAATGAGATTTCACAGAAAGTGCATGTAGGAGGCTACATTTGAAATGATGGAAATCTGAACTAACGTAAAAACAGTGGAGATGGAGAGTTACATGAGAATGAGGGATATCCACAGGCTTGCCGAGTAATTAGATGATATAGTCCCATACTTCTTGTATCCCATTCTTGAGAGTACATTTCTCCTATAAATGGATCAATGATAATAAGTGAATATAAGAGAAAAGATTATAAAAATCAAGAAACAGCAACTTTCAAATTTGGCAACATTAAATTCTCACATTTCCCAGGAATAATTGATTACTCAATGAGGTTCAAAGATTTTATTCAAGACCTAGAGAAAATAAGAGCCAGAACAAGATGGCAGAAGAGAAGGATGTGGAGTTTATCTCCTCCCACAAATGCATGAAAAATACACCTACATGTGGGACAATTTTCACAGAATACCTTCTGAATGCTGGTAGAGATCTCATAATACCAAAACTGCAAGAAAAAAAATCACCACATAACCAGGAGGATAAAAGAAAAAATGGAAATCAGGATGGGGCCTGCATCCCTGGGAGGGAGCTGTGAAAAAGTTCCCTCAAACTGGGAAACCTTTTCATCAGCAGGGAGATCAGCTAGGACAGAAAAAGAGCTTCAGAGGCTCAGAGGAGAGCAGAGCAGCCAGCTTTTAGCAGTCAGAACAGAGAGACCAGCACAGAGGGTCCTGGCCACCTTCTTATACTCACCAGACACAAGTCTACTGGTGTGCCTAGCATAGCTGAGTGCTGAAAATCAGGCTTCAGACAACAGACCTAGACAAAGGACTGTGGTTGGCTATGCAGAGACAACCAGAAGGGGTTGGAGTGAGGTCCAAGCCATAACCAGGGGTGTGTGCAGGAAGGAGTCCGGATCCGCCATTAAAACTCCATTGTTAAGGAAAGGAGGGGTCGGGACCCCTGCCACAGCAGCGTCATGCACAGCATGCTCACAAAGGCACGATTCCACTTCTTTGCCCACATTCAAAGGCAAGGCTGAAATCTGAGCCACTCCCCAGGGACTGCACATTGGAAGCAGGGCTGAAATCTGAGTGTTCCAGCAGCTACAGCTTTGTAAACTCAGTGCCTGTGGGAGTGTTTTACAGGTGCTCCTGTTGCTGGGGCAGGTCCAGCAATAGTGTCTGCCGCCTTTGCTATAGGAGCACATTGATGGGAGGAAAGGGTCTGGGCTGATGAAGTGGCTCCCATGGCAGACCCAGGTACATGACTAATGGATGTCCCAAATACTGACCTCAGGCATTTTGTGCAACCAGATTTGCACTAGAGATTTTGTGAGCACAATGCCCAAGGGATACCTGGGCCAATTGTCTGAATTCCCACAGCTGAGGAGAAGTTGAGGGCAGTGTTAAAATCATTGTACTTTGTGAGCCCACAAACAGGTGACAGGTGATACCAGAGTGCACTTCCTGATGGACAGCTCCTGCGGAGGAGTACCCAGTGGCTCTTCTCCCAGCAGAAGCGCTCGAGCCCCACCTATCTCACATTGCAGTTTAGAAACAGATCTGAGCGTGTCTACTCCAAAACTGGGGAGCAGGCCCTGACCCCAACAGCAACGTGACAACCACAGAGCAAAGAGAAGGACCCTCAATGTCCAGCACAGGCTCTGACCACCACAAAACCAGTTACACCCACTATTAAGAAAAGGAAAGCACACTTTTAAGAAAGACATGGCAGGTATCCATACTAAACATCCCTCACAACAAAAATATTAGACTCACACAGGCTACACAGGAACACTTCCACATAAAAACACCTGACTAAGATGACAGTAGACAACTGTTTCTCCTAAACTCACACAGTCAGAGAAATACAAGTAAAATAAAGAAGCAGAGAAACCACTCCTAGATAAAAGACCAAGAGAATTCCCTTGAAAGAACAAATGATGAAACAGACCTCTCCAGTCTAATAGACACTAAATTCAAAAAGGATCCAATGAAAATATGAAAGGATTAAGAATGGCTACTAACAGAAATACAAATTACTGTAAAAAGGAAGTAGAAATTATAAGGAGGAGCCAAGAAAAATTAGAAAATTCATTGGCTGAGACAAAAGCTGAACTAAAAGCAACAAGTAGCAGAATGAATAACACAGAAGAAAGATAAGTGATTGGAAGATCAGTTCAGTTCAGTTCAGCCGCTCAGTCATGTCCAACTCTTTGTGACCCCATGAATCGCAGCATGCCAGGCCTCCCAGTTCATCACCAACTCCCTGAGTTCACTCAGATTCATGTCCATCGAGTCAGTGATGCCATCCAGCCATCTCATTCTCTGTAACCCCCTTCTCCTCCTGCCCCCAATCCCTCCCAGCATCACAGTCTTTTCCAATGAGTCAACACTTCCCATCAAGTGGTGAAAGTATTGGAGTTTCAGCTTCAGCATCATTCCTTCTGAAGAAATCCCAGGGCTAATCTCCTTCAGAATGGACTGGTTGGATCTCCTTGCAGTTCAAGGGACTCTCAAGAGTCTTCTCCAACACCACACTTCAAAAGCATCAATTCTTCGGCGCTCAGCCTTCTTCACAGTCCAACTCTCACATCCATACCTGACCACAGGAAAAACCATAGCCTTGACTAGACGGACCTTAGTCAGCAAAGTAATGTCTCTGCTTTTGAATATGCTATCTAGGTTGGTCATAACTTTCCTTCCAAGGAGTCAGCGTCTTTTAATTTCATGGCTGCAATCACCATTTGCAGTGATTTTGGAGCCCAAAAAAATAAAGTCTGACACAGTTTCCACTGTTTCCCCATCCATTTCCCATGAAGTGATGGGACCAGATGCCATAATCTTTGTTTTCTGAATGTTGAGCTTTAAGCCAATGTTTTCACTCTCCTCTTTCACTTTCATCAAGAGGCTTTTTAGTTCCTCTTCACTTTCTGCCATAAGGGTGGTGTCATCTGCATATCTGAGGTTATTGATATTTCTCCCGGCAATCTTCATTCCAGCTTGTAAGCTTCTTCCAGTCCAGCGTTTCTCATGATGTACTCTGCATAGAAGTTAAATAAGCAGGGTGACAATATATCAGCCTTGACGTACTCCTTTTCCTATTTGGAACCAGTCTGTTGTTCCATGTCCAGTTCTAACTGTTGCTTCTAGAGCTGCATATAGGTTTCTCAAGAGACAGGTCAGGTGGTCTGGGATTCCCATCTCTTTCAGAATTTTCCAGTTTATTGTGATCCACACAGTCAATGGCTTTGGCATAGTCAAGAAAGGAGAAATATATGTTTTTCTGGAACTCTTTTGCTTTTTCCATGATCCAGCGGATGTTGGCAATTTGATCTCTGGTTCCTCTGCCTTTTCTAAAACCAGCTTGAACATCAGGGAGTTCATGGTTCACGTATTGCCGAAGCCTAGCTTGGAGAATTTTGAGCATTACCTTCCTAGTGTATGAGATGAGTTCAATTGTGTGGTAGTTTGAGCATTCTTTGGCATTGCCTTTCTTTGGAATTGGAATGAAAACTGACCTTTTCCAGTCCTGTGGCCAGTGCTGAGTTTTCCAAATTTGCTGACATATTGAGTGCAGCACTTTCACAGCATCATCTTTCAGGATTTGAAATAGCTCAACTGGAATGCCAACACCTCCACTAGCTTTGTTCGTAGCTCCACTAGCTTTCTAAGGCACACTTGACTTTACATTCCAGGATGTCTGGCTCTAGATTTGTGATCACACCATCGTGATTATCCGGGTCATGAAGATATTTTTTGTACAGTTCTTCTGTGTATTCTTGCCACCTCTTCTTAATATCTTCTGCTTCTGTTAGGTCCAGATGATTTCTGTCCTTTATCGAGCCCATCTTTGCAGGAAATGTTCCCTTGATATCTCTAATTTTCTTGAAGAGATCTCTAGTCTTTCCCATTCTGTTGTTTTCCTCTATTTCTTTGCATTGATCGCTGAGGAAGGCTTTCTTATCTCTTCTTGCTATTCTTTGGAACTCTGCACTCAGTTGCTTATATCTTTCCTTTTCTCCCTTGCTTTTCACTTCTCTTCTTTTCACAGCTATTCATAAGCCCTCCCCAGATGGCCATTTTGCTTTTTTGCAGTTCTTTTCCATGGGGATGGTCTTGATCCCTGTCTCCTGTACAATGTCACGAACCTCATTCCATAGTTCATCAGGCACTCTGTCTATCAGATCTAGGCCCTTAAATCTATTTCTCACTTCCAGTGTATAATCATAAGGGATTTGATTTCGGTCATACCTGAATGGTCTAGCAGTTTTCCTTACTTTCTACAAGTTAAGTCTGAATTTGGTAATAAGGAGTTCATGATCTGAGCCACAGGCAGCTCCTGGTCTTGTTTTTGTTGACGGTATAGAGCTTCTCCATCTTTGGCTGCAAAGAATATGATCAATCTGATTTCGGTGTTGACCATCTGGTGATGTCCATGTGTAGAGTCTTCTCTTGTGTTGTTGGAAGAGGGTGTTTGCTATGACCAGTGCATTTTCTTGGGAAAACTCTATTAGTCTTTGCTCTGCTTCATTCCGCATTCCAAGGCCAAATTTGCCTGTTACTCCAGGTGTTTCTTGACTTCCTACTTTTGCATTCCAGTCCCTTATAATGAAAAGGACATCTGTTTTAGGTGTTAGTTCTAAAAGGTCTTGCAGGTCTTCATAGAACCGTTCAACTTCAGCTTCTTCAGCGTTACTGGCTGGGGCATAGACTTGGATTACTGTGATATTGAATGGTTTGCCTTGCAGATAAACAGAGATAGAATAATGGAAATTATCCAATCAAGACTGCAGAAAGACAAATTTTTTTTTAAATAAAAAGCAACAGATGATGCTTTTGAGATAACATAAAGTGTTCCAATCCACACTTAATAGGGATCTCAGAAGGAAAAGAAAGAGGGGACCAAAAATGTATTTGAAGAAATTATAGCTGAAAAATTCCCAAACCCAAAGAAGGAAACAAATGATCCAAATGAAACAAAGCACAGAGAATCCCAAAGAATATGAACCCAAACAGACCTATGCCAAGACATAATTAAAATGGCAAAAGTTAAAATAAGGAGAGGATAATAACAGCAGCAAGGGAAAAACAAAGAGTTAATTACAAGGCTATTAGCTGATTTCTCTACAGAAACAGCCCAGAAGGGAGTGGCAAGATATATTCAAACTCTTAAAAGGAAAAAACTTGCAACCTAGGATACTTTACCCAGCAAGATTATCATCTAAAATAGAAGGATAATGAACAATTTCTCTGAAAAGCAATAACTAAAAGAATTCAGCAATACTAAACCTATTCTTAAAAATATATATTGAAAGCTATTCTCTAAATAGTAAAGCAGCAAGACTCTAGAGGAAAGAGAAAATCACAATCAGAAAGTAAATCAGTTAAATAAGTCATTACATAGATTTTAAAAAAATTATAAAGCAAACTGAATCCAACAACACATAAAAAAGGTCATACACCACAGTGAAGTTGGATAAATCCCAAGATCATAAGAACAGTCCACACATGCAAATCAATCATTGTGATAACTATATCAACAAATGAACAGACAAAAACTACATGATCATTTCAAAAGATGCAGAAAAACTATTTGATAAGGCTGAAGACCCATTCAAGATAAAAAACTCTTATCAATGTGGATATAGAGGAAACAGATGTGCATACATGCTAAGTCAATTCAGTTGTGTGTAACTCTTTGCAACCCTATAGTCTGTAGTCCATCAGGCTCCTCTATCCATGGGATTCTTCAGGCAAGAATACTCGAGCGGGTTGCTTCGCCCTTCTCCAGAGCATCTTGCGGACCCAGGGATCAAACCCATGTCTCCTGCACAGCAGGCAAATTCTTTACCACTGAGCCACTGGGGAAGCCCATAGAGGAAATATAACATAATAAAGTTATATATGACAAACTCAAAGGCAACATAATACTCAATGGTGAAAAGCTGAAAGCTTTCCCACTAAAATCTGGAACAAGACAACAATACCCTCTCTTGCCACTTTTATTCAACACAGTATTGGAAATCCCAGCCACAGTAATCAAATAAGAAAAAGAAATAAAAGATATCCAAATTAGAAGATAAAAGGTAAAACTGTCATTATATGCAAATAATATGATAGTACATATAAGAAACCCTAAGGACTCCAAACAAAAACTACTAGAAATGATAAACATATTCAGTAAGGTAGCAGGATACAAAATTAACATACAGAAATCAGTCATCTTTTTTTTTAACACTAACAATGACAAATCAGAAAAGGAAAGTAAAAAAAAAAGAAATATTTTTAAAATTGCATCCCCCAAAAAAAACTTAGAAATAAAACTGACCAAGGAGACGACTTATATTGAGAACCTTAAAACACTGACAAAGTAACTTGAAGATGATTGAAAGAAATGGAAATATATACCATGCTCTTGGATTAGAAGAATTGATATTCTTAAAATGGCCATACTATCCAGAGTAATTTACAGCCTTATGTGATTCCTGTCAAATTACCCATGACATTTCTCACACTAAAACAAATAATCCTAAAATTTATATGAAACCATAAGCAAAATGACCATAAAAGCCTCACAATTGCCAAAGCTATGCTAAGGAAAAAGACAAATCAGGAGGTATAACTCTCCCAGGCTTCAGGTAATACAAAAAGCTAGTTATCAAAACAGCATGGTATTTGCATGAAAATAGACATACAGATCAATGAAAGAGAATAGACGGCCCAGAAATAAACCCACACACCTACAGTCAATTAATCTTCGACAAAGGAGGCAAGAATATACAATGGAGAAAAGATAGTCTCTCTAGCAAGTGGTATAGGGAACACTGGACAGCTGCATGTAAATCAATGAAATCAGAACACACCTTCATACCATACACAAAAATACCATACACTCAAAAGATACCATACACTCAAAATGGCTTAAAGACTTAAATATAAGACATGACACTATAAAACTACTAGAAGAGAATAAGCAAAACATTCTCAGATATCAATCATACCAACGTTTTCTTAGCTTAGTCTCCCAAGGCAATAGAAATAAAAACAAAAATAAACAAATGGTACTTAATCAAATTTACAAGCTTTTGCAAAGCAAAGGAAACCATAAGCAAAATGAGAGGACATCTTACAGACTGAGAGACAATATTTATAAATTATGTGCCTGACAAGGGCTTAATTTCCAAAATATACAAACAGCTCATACAACTCAGACAACTCAGCAATAACAGCAAAAAAGAACCCAATCAAAAAAAAAAAAAAAAACCACACCAGAAGACCTCAATGGATATTTCTCCAAAGAAGACATACAGATGTCCAACAAGCATATGAAAAGATGTTCAACAACACTAAATATTAGAGAAATGCAAACAAAACCACAATGAGGTGCCACCTCACACCAGACAGAATGGCCATTATCAAAAAGTCTACAAATAACAAGTGCTAGAAAGAATGTGGAGAAAAGGGAACCCTCCTACACTATTAGTGGGAATGTAAATTTGTGTGGCCACTATGGAGAAAAGTATGGAGGTTCCTTAAAAAACTAAAAACAGAATGCCTTATGATGCAGCAATCCCACTCCTAGGTGTATACCTGGAGATAACTAATCTAAAAAGTTACATGCACCCCAATATTCATAGCAGCAGTATTTACAATAGCCAAGAGATGGAAGCAACTTAAATGTTCATCGACAGATGAACAATAAAGAAAATGTGGTATATATACATAATGCTACTCAGCCAGATAAAAGAATGAAATAATGCCATTTGCAGCAACATTGATGGACCTAGAAATTATCATACTAAGTGAAGGAAGTCAGAAAGAGAAAGACAGATACTATATGATACCACTACAATGTGGAATCTAAAATATGACACAAATGAATTAATTGATGAAACAGAAAGACTTAAAGAGATAGAAAACAAATTTACACCTACCAAAGGGGAAAGAGGATAGAGGAAGGATAAATTGCAGATAAATTTGGGATTAGTAGATACAAACTACTGTATATAAAATAGAAATACAACAGGTTCTAGTATATACCAGAGGAATTACATTCAATATCCTATAATAAACCACAATAGAAAATATATATATACATAAAGTATTTTGAGTACACCAAAAACTAACACAACACTGTAAATCAACTATACTTCAATTAAAAAATGAGAGTGAGACTTAGCGAACAAAAATGTTTATGACATATTTTTTCCAGAAATTTCAAAGATAAGAGAACTAGCTACAAACATAGATATTAGATTTGAATAATTTTCATAAGCAAAGTTGTTAGGCCAAAATTAAGACAAACATAGAGCTCTGCAGTGTTTTCCTGGTAGCTCAGTGGTAAAGAATCCACCTGCCAATGCAGGAGACATGGGTTTGACCTCTGAATTGGGAAGATCCCGTGGAGAAGGAAATGGAAACCCACTCCAATGTTCTTGCCTGGGAAATCCCATAGACAGAGAAGCCAGGTGGGCTATAGTCCATGGGGTCACAAAAAGAGTCGGACAGGACTTAGGAACAAAAACGAGAACCTTGCACTTAGTTGGCACAGGAAAAAAATCTATTATAGCAATGCAGATCTAGCCTACTGGAAGCAATTGTTTTAAATTTTTTCAAAACTTTGGTTAATCAATATTACCAAAAAGTCAACATAATCATGACAACACTGATAGAAGCTATCCTGATCACGTAAAAGAATAAGTTTTAATCAACCATATACTGATCAGATGAAACAATTTGGTCTATTTCAGGCACACATCTTAAGAGGGTCACAAATCAGAGTGTTTTTATTGAAAGAGAAACTTGACCTTGCTGAGTCATCTGAGATCCACATCCAAAGAAAAGAAACTGGGGAAAACAAATAGTAACAATAACAAATTCACCTTTATGTCCACAACATAGTAGAAACTCCTAATGTTTAATAAACAAATGAAAACAAAACTCTGAAAGAATATATTACAAATCTCTCAAAATTTGAATAGTTAACAAGTGAGAAAAAAAAAGATTGGACTATCAGATTTGCATTATTAGACTGAACTAACAGGGCTTCCCTGGTGGCTCAGAGGTTAAAGCGTCTGCCTCCAATGGGGGAAACCCAGGTTCGATCCCTGGGTCAGGAAGATCCTCTGGAGAAGGAAATGGGAACCAACTCCAGTATTCTTGCCTGGAGAATCCCATGGACAGAGGAGCTTGGTAGGCTACAGTCCACGGGGTCACAAAGAGTCGGACACAACTGAGTGACTTCACTTTCACTTTCTTTCATTTTCACTTTCAGACTGAACTAAAACTACCATTCAGTAGCTTTTGGACCAAAATATGAGGGGAAAAAACAACACCTAACAAACATAAAAATCCAACCATGAAATGAGCTATTCTAAAAAAATGGTCTGCATTTCATGACAGACTTAAACTAGAGCCTAGATGTCTTTCCTCAGGCGTTCTATAAAAATGGATCTTCCTTAAAGGAAACTAGAGAAGATGGCCTCTAAGTATCCCTAAAGTGTACAATTCAAAGAACTTATTAAGCATCTCCACATGCGCAGACAGTAAGAAATACCAAGAAATAAATGAAATAAGTGAAGTGTAATGTATGATTTCTGTTCTCAATAAGCTTATCCTAAAGTTGAGAAGATTCAATTAATATATGTGAAATAATTAATTATTATTTTAATTAATTATTAATTACTATTATCACAGTTAAATGTGAAACAAACTGTATACTGTATAAGATAAAAGAAGGCAGGGGTTGCTAAGAGATGAACTTACTGGAAAGATCTCTTTTAGTTGGTGAGATCTAAGTTAGTCCTTACAGGATGGACAACTTCTGGTTTTAAATTTTTCATCAGCTAACAAATCAGACGTGGGGTATCTCTTCATGGCTGCTCCAGCAAAGTGCAGCTGCTGCATTATAGGGGACTAGAATGTAAAAGTAGGAAGTCAAGAAATGCCTGAGGTAACAGGCAAATTTGGTATTGGAATACACAATGAAGCACGGGAGAGGTTAATAGAGCTTTGCCAAGAGAATGCACTGGTCATAGCAAACACCCTCTTCCAACAACACAAGAGTCTTAAGACTCTACATATGAACATCTCAGATGGTCAACAATGAAATCAGATTGATTATATTATTTGCAGCCAAAGATGGAGAAGCTCCATACAGTCAAAAAAAAAACAAGACCGGGAGCTGACTGTGGCTCAGATCATAAACTCCTTATTGCCAAATTCAGACTTAAATTGAAGAAAGTAGGGAAAACCACTAGACCATTCAGGTATGACCAAAATCAAATCCCTTATGATTATACAGTGGAAGTGAGAAATAGAGTTAAGGGACTAGATCTGATAGATAGAGTGCCTGATGAACTATGGACGGAGGTTCGTGACATTGTACAGGAGACAGGGATCAAGACCATCCCCATGGAAAAGAAATGCAAAAAAGCAAAATGGCTGTCTGGGGAGGCCTTACAAATAGCTGTGAAAAGAAGAGAAGCCAAAAGTAAACAAGAAAAGGAAAGATATAAGCATCTGAATGCAGAGTTCCAAAGAATAGCAAGAAGAGATAAGAAAGCCTTCCTCAGCGATCAATGCAAAGAAATAGAGGAAAACAACAGAATGGAAAAG
>SJYQ01095291.1:644992-661347 GCA_006410935.1 Redunca redunca | reverse complement strand
ACTTGACTTCACATTCCAGGATGTCTGGCTCTAGGTGAGTGATCACACTATCGTGATTATCTTGGTCGTGAAGATCTTTTTTGTACAGTTCTTCTGTGTATTCTTGCCACCTCTTCTTCATATCTTCTGCTTCTGTTAGGTCCAGACCATTTCTGTCCTTTATCGAGCCCATCTTTGCATGAAATGTTCCCTTGGTATCTCTAATTTTCTTGAAGAGATCTCCTGTCTTCCCCACTCTGTTCTTTTCCTCTATTTCTTTGTATTGATCGCTGAGGAAGGCTTTCTTATCTCTTCTTGCTATTCTTTGGAACTCTGCATTCAGATGCTTATATCTTTCCTTTTCTCCTTTGCTTTTCACTTCTCTTCTTTTCACAGCTATTTGTAAGGCCTCCCCAGACAGCCATTTTGCTTTTTTTTGCATTTCTTTTCCCTGGGGATGGTCTTGATCCCTGTCTCCTGTACAATGTCACAAACCTCCCTCCATAGTTCATTGGGCACTCTATCTATCAGATCTAGTCCTTTAAATCTATTTCTCACTTCCACTGTATAATCATAAGGGATTTGATTTTGGTCATACCTGAATGGTCTAGTGGTTTTCCCTACTTTCTTCAATTTAAGTCTGAATTTGGCAATAAGGAGTTCATGATCTGAGCCACAGTCAGCTCCTGGTACTTTGGCCACCTCATGAGAAGAGTTGACTAATTGGAAAAGACTCTGATGCTGGGAGGGATTAGGGGCAGGAGGAGAAGGGGATGACAGAGGATGAGATAGCTGGATGGCATCACTGACTCAATGGACGTGAACCTGATTGAACTCCAGGAGTTGATGATGGACAGGGAGGCCTGGCATGCTGCAATTCATGGGGTCGCAAAGAGTCAGACACGATTGAGTGACTGAACTGAACTGAACTGAACTGTGATGTTCACTGTGAGACACTGGCCTAAGTATTTTATACAGTATTTCATAAAACACCTTGCCACTGACAACTCTTCTTTGTCACTCCAGTCCCTATTTCCTTTTCTTTCTCAAATACATCACAGTTTTATCTAACTTCTCAGAATCTTAGAAATGCCATAAGTAGGAATATATCCAGGAAACACTCAATGGAATACACTAGATGCATTTCAGGGTCTTTAAGAAGTTCCCTGAAAAAACAATCCACCATGGTCAAAGAAATAGAAAAAATAATCCTAAGAGAGCAGGTACAAAAATCCATGGCATTATGCCTTTCTCCCCATTGTGACTTTCTCTCTATTGTTACCAGATATGTCTGAATACAGTGAGAGTCAGCAAGGTATACTGAAAAGAGGCCTAATCTAGAAATAAAACTTAAATTCATGTCCATCCTGTGCCACTTACTGTATGATCTTAAAGAAAGTGATTCCACCTACACAGAGTTAAATTTATCTGTAAAATAAAAGGCATTGAATTAAATGACCTCTTAATAACTTCTGCCTATAAAATCACAATAGCTAATTAATTTTTAAAAATATATTTGAGTAAACTAGGAGTTGTTACACATTCTCATTTATTTAATTGGTTTAGTACACAAGAAGGTGTGTTATAAATATTTGCTCAATAACTGGGGACAAGGAATGGGTCAGATAAATAACCAGCAACTGTCAAGATCAAATGGAGCAATGTTAAATAGTCTTAGTATCTTGGTGAATTGTTCATATATTAGTGCTAACTGCAAAAGCCAGCACCTGCTAGTGTCAAGAGGATTTAGAAATTCGAGGAATAAGATGCCAGAGTTCCTCCAACACTGTTCCTATACCTGACATGCAGAAAATATCACACTGATGCCTAAAGCCACATTTTGATTCCCAGAGAACAGAGAAGAACAAATCCAGAGGATAAAACAGGGGACCTGAAAGCTCATGTCAGAATGCACTTGTGGTCTCCTGGGAAACCCCTGCAATTCAATAGGCTAAGAATATCATTCTACTTTCCAGAGAAGACACCGCTCTGATATATACCATTAAAGGCTGACAGCTGCTCTTTAAACACACATGCAAATACTTAGGTACTCTCTACAGAGTGTTCAGCTGTAGTACAAACCTGAAGAAGCCTTGGATTGTGGATGGATATGTGCATGCATGCTCAGTTGCTAAGTTGTGAGTATCTCAGAGAGTCCGTGTACTACAGCCCTCCAGGCTCCTCTCTTCATGGAATTTTCCAGACAAGAATACTGGAGTGCATTGCCATTTCCTTCTCCAGGAGATCTTCCCAACCCAGGGATCGAACTCACATCTCCTGTGTCTCCTGCACTGCAGCCACATTCTTTACCATTGAGCCACCTAGGAAGCCCTTGGATTATGGATGTGTGTGTGCTTAGTCCCTCAGTCATGTTCGACTCTTTGCGACCCCACAGACTGTAACCCTCCAGGCTCTGCTGTCCACAGTATTCCCCAGGCAGGAATATTGGAGTGTCATTTCCTCCTCCAGGGGATCTTTCTGACCCATGGATCAAACCCAGGTCTTCTGCACTGCAGACAGATTCTTTACTGTCTGAGCCACCAGGGAAGCCCTGGATTATGGATACTTTTCTTTAAAAGTGTAACTACTGCTATTTTTCATAGCTATCAGTTACATGTCAGTGTAACATAGTGGAAAGAGAAATGGCTTTGGAGTCAAAGTGACCTGTGTTTCGTCTTTCTACTTTTACCATTTTATAATTGTGTGACCTTAGAAAATTACCTAAACTCTCTTAGCTACAGTTTCTGCCAACTATTAAATACTGACTACCTCACAGATTTTCATATGAATTAAAAGAATAATAGATGAAATCTAGAACAGACACTGGCAAATAACTGACTATATTTGTAGCTAAAAGTTAAAAGACCAGATAGATAAATTGATCAAAATCTCTGTCTTCAACAGGAGCTTCTCAACCAAGTGAGAGAAAATGAATAATCATATACAGTGTGGTAACTGATGTGAGAGAACCATGGGCATATGCAGAAGAAGGTATCAGGAGTGCAGGAAAAATTCTAAGAGAAGTTATCTCTTAAGGTGAGTTGTGAAGAATAAGTGAACAAATGAACAAGGGGTTTAAGTCCCTAGCAAAAGAAGCCATAAGTTCAAAAGCTTAAAACTGTTAAGACTGCATGGTAAGTGAGAGAATCAGAAAGCCCTTCAGTGTGGTTGGAGCACAGTGTGTGTGTCCTGTGATAGAAGGTGGAGCTTCAGAGGTAGGCAAAAAAGAACCACATCCTGGAAATGCCTTCTATGGCATGCTAACATATATAATCTGAAAGGTATTTGGAACTACTATAGGATTTTAAGCAGAAAAGTGCCAAAATTGAATTTATTTAGTAGAAAAATCACTCTAACTACTGCATGGAGAATATACTGAATATATAATGACCAGGGTTAGTGAGATCATTGCAGTAAATAGTTCAGGAGACAAATGACGAGGGCCTAAACTGACACAAAGACTACAGCAGTAGAGAAAAAGAACTAGGTTCAAAGGTATTTAGTCATTTACAAAGTTGGTATTCAATAAACAACAATAGAGTGAATAAATGAATGAAGGAATGAATAAGTGAATGAATCAGTACAAAAATCAATGACACAAAAGGAAAAAAGGAAAAAAGAAGTTAGACAATAAAATCTGAGAAGTGATCCTCTGAAGAACAAAGGGGATAAGAAGTCTAAGGTGGTTCCCAAGTTTCTAATTTGGGTGACTGAATATAACTAACTACAAAAGAAAATATAGGAAGGAAGATTTATGATGACAAAATTATGAGTTCAGCTTTGAAATGTTGAGCTTGTCATATCTAGGAACATATAAATATCCTAAAGGCAGTTAAAAATATGAATACGCTACTCATTAAAAATATGAATACGGTACTCAAGAGAGAAGTTTGGGTTGGAGACAGAAATATGAAATCAAGGGCATAGACAAGCATTAGTGAAAGTCATGAAAATAGAAGAGATCACCCAAGAAGTCCTAATTATTGCCTGAATTAAAGGATAAGGACTCTAAATACATATAACCTAGTTAGTAGTTAAGAAGTATTAAAGGCTAGAGAAGGAACATTATATTTTTGTCCAAATTTGCATAGGATGGGACGAGTATAATGAGAAAATAAAACAGGAAGATTACCTTTAAAAGTTATCTCATCAAAATATCAATAGTTTTATACTTTAAGAAAGAAAAAAATAATCTGACGATAGGGAATCATTAAGCTTTTCCTTGGAAGGAAAGTTATGACCAACCTAGATAGCATATTCAAAAGCAGAGACATTACTTTGCCAATAAAGTCATCTCATCAAGGCTATGGTTTTTCCAGTGGTCATGTATGGATGTGAGAGTTGGACTGTGAAGAAGGCTGAGCGCTGAAGAATTGATGCTTTTGAACTGTGGTGTTGGAGAAGACTCTTGAGAGTCCCTTGGACTGCAAGGAGATCCAACCAGTCCATTCTGAAGGAGATCAGTCCTGGGTGTTCTTTGGAAGGAATGATGCCAAAGCTGAAACTCCAGTACTTTGGCCACCTCATGCGAAGAGTTGACTCATTGGAAAAGACTGTGATGCTGGGAGGGATTGGGGGCAGGAGGAGAAGGGGATGACAGAGGATGAGATGGCTGGATGGCATCACGGACTCGATGGACATGAGTTTGAGTGAACTCCGGGAGTTGGTGATGGACAGGGCAGCCTGGCGTGCTGCAATTCATGGGGTCACAGAGTCAGACACGACTGAGTGACTGAACTGAACTGAACTGAAGCTTCATTTAAGAATTTAGATTTACTGTTTTAAAGCATACTAAACCAAAAAGAAACAAAACCTTCCTTATTTTACCTTTAGCAAAATAATGCAGTAAGAAAACGCACACTTTTAAAACATCCAAGTAGCCATGAGCCAGTTACTTTACTTATGAGCTTTAGTTTCTACATCTGTAAAATAGGGGTGATAATACCTACTGAGAAATTGTTTAATTAACATATTTGAAAATACATATAGTGACATTATGGAAAATATCTCCTCCTAAACATTATGCTAAAGTGGAACAACATGGTATCTGAATGGCAACAGATCATAGAAATTCTACATAGGATAGAATCAGAAAGGGTGAAAGATGTAATTTAAAACTGTGATAATCACTAGTTGAACTGAACTCTCAGTCAGATCCTAAGCTATAATGTGATAGTAAGCTAATTTTAAAAGCCCTTGGAACTACTGATCTCTACTCAGTTGGCTCAGTGGTAAAAGAATGTGCCTGCAATGCAGGAAACCCAGGTTTGATCCCTGGGTCAGAAAGAACCCCTGGAGAAGGGAATGGAAACCCACTCCAGAATTCTTGCTTGGAGAATTCCATGGACAGAGAAGCCTGATAGGATACAGTCCATGGAGGGTGAAAAGAGTCAGACAGGACTGAGCAACTAGCACTTTCACTTTCTTTAGGCAGGAACTGTCTTTTATCTCTTTGTCCTGACATAAAGTTGGCAGAGTTAAATGAATGTGAAAATGATACCAAAATTTACTATGTTGAAGGTGATACCACATTATTTAATCGTGACTAAGAAAATTTTTGAGCACTTTATGTTCTAAATACTTACACATATCATATCAATCTTCATAATAATCCTATAAAGTAATATTGTTTCCTTTCAATAGAGGAAGGAAGCAAGGTCCAAAGGAGCTAACTACATATCAGAAAATCACATGGCCTTTAAGCAGCAGAATGAATTTTTGAAGGAAAACTACCATCTGGCAGTGGTATACAGGGCTACAGACAACCTATAAGATGCCTTTGTATAGACTAGAAACCATTGTCCCTTTGGGTGGATACAACTCTTTCTCGGGGTGCACAGCATGGCAAGCCAAATATAGGCTGGATTTTAACCTTTACTCACACCTGTCAGTGACCCATCATAAAGAGACCTACCTGCACAGCTACAAACAGAAGCCCCAGTATAATGGGCAAACAAATGAACTGATAATGATTCATCAAATTATCTAGAGCTGTGTTGTCCAATATGGTAGCCACTAGGCACCTGTGGCTATTTAAAATTAATATTCAATTCCTTAATTTCCCTGGCACAATAACTACGTGTGGCTAGCAACAACCACAGTGGACACTTCAGATATAGTAGAACATCTTCAACACTGCAGAAAACCTCTTTGGACAGAACTGCTTTAGAATATACATGCAAGGGTATTCAGTTCAGTTCATTCGCTCAGTCGTGTCCAACTCTTTGTGACCCCATGAATCGCAGCATGCCAGCCTCCCTGTCCATCACCAACTCCCGGAATTCACTCAAACTCATGTCCATCGAGTCGGTGATGCCATCCAGCCATCTCATCCTCTGTCATCCCCTTCTCCTCCTGCCCTCAATCCCTCCCAGCATCAGGATATTTTCCAGTGAGTCAATTCTTCACATGAGGTGGCCAAAGTATTGGAGTTTCAGCTTCAGCATCAGTCCTTCCAAAGAACACCCAGGACTGATCTCCTTCAGAATGGACTGGTTGGATCTCCTTGCAGTCCAAGGGACTCTCAAGAGTCTTCTCCAACACCACAGTTCAAAAGCATCAATTCTTCAGTGCTCAGCTTTCTTCACAGTCCAACTCTCACATCCATACATGACCACTGGAAAACCATAGCCTTGACTAGACTGACCTTTGTCGGCAAGGTAATGTCTCTGCTTTTGAATATGCTATCTAGGTTGCTCATAATTTTCCTTCCAAGGAGTCAGCATCTTTTAATTTCATGGCTGAAGTCACCATCTGCAGTGATTTTGGAAAAATAAAAAAATAAAGTCTGACACTGTTTCCACTGTTTCCCCATCTATTTGGCATGAAGTGATGGGACCAGATGCCATGATCTTTGTTTTCTGAATGTTGAGCTTTAAGCCAACTTTTTCACTCTCCTCTTTCACTATCAACAAGAGGCTTTTCTGCCATAAGGGTGGTGTCATCTGCACACCTGAGGTTATTGATATTTCTCCCGGCAATCTTGATTCCAGCTTGTGCTTCTTCCAGCCAAGCGTTTCTCAGGATGTACTCTGCATAGGAGTTAAATAAGCAGGGTGACAATATACAGCCTTGACGTACTCCTTTTCCTACTTGGAACCAGTCTGTTGTTCCATGTCCAGTTCTAACTGTTGCTTCCTGACCTTCATATAGGTTTCTCAAGAGGCAGGTCAGGTGGTCTGGGATTCTCATCTCTTTCGGAATTTTCCACAGTTTATTGTGATCCACACAGTCAAAGGCTTTGGCATAGTCAAGAAAGCAGAAATAGATGTTTTTTCTGGAACTCTCTTGCTTTTTCCATGATCCAGTGGATGTTGGCAATTTGATCTCTGGTTCCTCTGCCTTTCCTAAAACCAGCTTGAACATCAGGAAGTTCACAATTCACGTATTACTGAAGCCTGGCTTGGAGAATTTTGAGCATTACTTTACTAGCATTTGAGATGAGTGCAATTGTGCTGTAGTTTGAGCATTCTTTGGCATTGCCTTTCTTTGGGATTTTTTATTGAGACTTAGCTCATCACTCCGATTGAGTTTAAATGACCTTAAGAGAAAACTTAAATCTATGGCCAGCCTCAGAGCAGGTATTTTTAATTGGCCAGGTGACAGGATCCCATCTAGAATTGTTATGAATTGATAGAACAGGACTGAACACTCATCTAAAATGAATTTCCTAGGGGGTATCCAATCAGAGCCCTAGAGAACAGAAATCCACCAAGGTAACCAAGAAGTAATAGGCACAGGTAATTGGCCACAATCCAACAATTGGATTGAGTTTTAAACTAGCATAGAATCATGTCCATGATAGAAAACATGTGATTGATAGGCATAGGTCCAAGGAATCAAGAAAACATTATCAGTTCAGTTCAGTCGCTCAGTCGTGTCCGACTCTTTGCGACCCCATGAATCGCAGCACGCCAGGCCTCCCTGTCCATCACCAACTCCCGGAGTTCACCCAGACTCATGTCCATCGAGTTGGTAATGCCATCCAGCCATCTCATCCTCTGTCGTCCCCTTCTCCTCCTGCCCCCAATCCCTCCCAGCATCAGTCTTTTCCAATGAAAACATTATAAATAATCATAAAAGTCAGATCAGCATCTTGGGCAGGCTGTCTACTTCTGATGTCATCTTCTCATCCTAATGTAGTGTAGTTTCCTGATAGAAAGGTCCTTTCATCCAGGTTGGAGACAGTTTCTTAAATTATGTCTTCTTCCAGTCTTGATTGAAGATCATGTGTGAGGCATCTGATCCAAATTTTTCTGCACTCCCCAAGGAGACAGATGGGCACACAGGGCCGCTGTTGGTACCAAAGCTCTGGTTCCTTCTGGAGTCCAATTGAAAGAAGGAAATCCACTCTGGGTCCCTTTGTGGTCGCCATAAGTATCAACTAAAAAAAGATGTACAACTTGAGAGCTGTAAGTTTTATTTGGGGCAAAAGGAAGACTGCAGCCTTGGAGGCAGCATCTCAGATGGCTCTGAGAGACTGCCCCTAAATGAAAACTGACCTTTTCCAGTCCTGTGGCCACTGCTGAGTTTTCCAAATTTGCTGATATACTGAGTGCAGCACTTTCACAGCATCATCTTTCAGGATTTGAAATAGCTCAACTGGGATTCCATCACCTCCACTAACTTTGTTCGTAGTGATGCTTTCTAAGGCCCACTTGAATTCACGTTCCCGGATATCTGGCTCTAAGTGAGTGATCACACCATCATGATTATCTGGGTCGTAAAGCTTTTTTTTGTACAGTTCTTCTGTGTATTCTTGCCACCTTTTCTTAATATCTTCTGCTTCTGTTAGGTCCATACCGTTTCTGTCCTTTATCGAGCCCATCTTTGCATGAAATATTCCCTTGGTTTAAAATATTAGTATTGAATTCTCTATATGTCTGTCTATCTATCTATCTATGATCTGCCTCAATTATCTACATTTATATCTTGCATTCCTAAGATTATTATAAAAGGTATCTGCATAGGATGGAAACTTTTTAATGAAAAATTAAATTTGGCATGACTTTACTGAATCTCCAGTGAACTGTGGATCTGAAGAAATTGGAAGAAAGGAGCAAGAGATACAAAAAAATGCATAGTGAAGAAATGATTATTTGTAGGAACATTGAAAAAAAAAGAATGTAACAAAATTACTCAAAGAAGAAAATAATTTTAAGTTTATTATGGCATCAAAAGTTTTTAACTTATTTGTATTACTTGCAAAGAATATGTCTTATAAAGATATGTAGGGCAGACTCTTTAAAACACATTTTGGGCATTTCCTTGAAATCCTAAAAAGGCTATTAGATAGGAAAACTATGAAACATAGAAAAGTTTCATTGCTTTTAATTTAATGCTCCATAACACCAGGAACATGAAGATCAGTTAAAGGAAGCTCAGTGAGGAGAAACAGAAAGGAAAAAGATACTGATGTATGATAAAATACTAATATATACATATGTATACTGAAACCCAGTGATTTTTTAAAGACCGTAATAACTGAATATAAATAAATGGGGGGTACAAGCTTTAAAGAAAAAGTTTGGCAACAATGTAAGGGTATAACTTGGACAAATCCAATGATAAAAATGAGGCAACATTTAAGAGAACGTTAAATAGATTTCAAAAACCAATATTTATTTTCAAATGTGGAAAGAAACTTTTGCTTCAGCTGATAAGTGGCAAGAGCAATACATATTACTGAGCACTGAATTTTTTTTAAGTATTAAGATGAGTCTTAGAACAGAAATCTGGTACTGATGATGCAGCATTCTATTTTCTTTTAATTTTGGTTCTCATAAGGCTGATATATCATCCTTTTTATGACCCTAATAGAATATCTCCAAAGAAATAAATTAACAAGTTTCCTCCTAGAAGGAAATAACATGTGTGATGATGGAGTTCATTCAGAAGAAAGTTCACACTTACTCCTACTATCCTCTCCAACATCCACCTCCTCATTGAATTCTTTTGACATTTTATTTTTAAATACATATGGTTTAAATTTCTAAGGGAAAATATACTAGAGTAGAAAAAAGAATAAGCTTGATAAAAAATAAGAAAAGTAAATATACAAAAAATGTTTTTCTTAAACATTTAAACCTGTACAGAAATCTATGTGATATACTGAGTACATTTGTTTTTTAATAAAATATTCCATATCTCAGAGATTCCAAAGATATCAAATGATGTGGTAGTTGCTATAGAAACTATTCTTTTTTAATGAAACACAGATTAAATAACTGCATAAAACAAATTCAAATTTGAAATGCAATTACTACTCTAAAGCATATTTAGATATTTGATTTTATAATGGTTACAGAAAATAAGATAAAATATTAAGAATACCTTTTACATGTGCAAAACCAATGGCAGTTACTTAATTGCAATTCTGCCCCTAAATACAATAGTGTTGGGTATAATGAAATTCTGTTTTATAATAAAAACTCATACAAACTCTGTACCATTCTACTGCTACTTGGAAAAACTAATTTGCATGCAGTGAAACATTTCTGAAATTTATCACTTTGCATACATGGTGTAAATTCAGAAAGGCCTCTCAACATCAGATCAGTACTAAGAAAATGACCAGCGAGTAACCACTGAAGTCCCACAGCAGATGACTTGACACAGCAGACAACAAATTTCTGCCTATTTAGTGCTTCCTCCTAGCCTTCAGAGTCAAAGTCCAGATTCCCGATGATTGTACACTCCTGTCTTATCACTTACCAGTGAAATATCATGGACATTGGAATAAAAAAGATCAAGGTCTATAATTTACAAGCTATGATATTTTGAGCAGACTTAACCTTCCTAAACCTGTTAAAAAAAAAAAAAAACCTGCCTTACAAGATCACAGCAAGGATTAATATTTTGTGTATAATGCCCAGCATGGTTTCTGCACATATTTGGTGCTCACTGCCTGACAGTTGCTATTGTTGTTACTATTACTGGTAAGACTATTACTGTTACCACTACTACTGCCACAAGTCCCATATACACACTATAACAACAAAGTAAAGCCATGGAAACCTTTTTGACTCTTGCTTCTTTTTTTAAACAGGTCTGTACAGTCTTCCCAATGGATGCACTGAGAGACAGGGTAAGGGGTGCCAGCTGTTACTCTTTAATAGAATTGGCTATAGAGATCACATGCTTGGGCTCATCTCAATCTCTTGCTTATCTTCTGTGGATACATTATTGGAGACAGGCTCCATTTTGGAAGAGCCCCCCAAAATAGAGCAAGCCAACTAACAACTACAATGGCTCTTAATTTAATTATAATTTTTAGTTTCAATTAGAGCATTTTGTGCATTCATTATTTATTCAGACAGGCCTTCCCTGGCCACCTATACCTTTCCTGTATGGAACATATGCATAACACTTCTCTCCATGTATTTTGTATTGTGGGATTGGGTTGATTTCATTATTGGCCCTTATTAATGCTCGCTCTCTCTCTCTATTTTTATCCTTGCCTTTTGCCATGCATTCATACTCTCAGCAATGTGGCTTACTTTAGAGACTTGATGTAAAAAGAGGCTTGAAAAGACACTTCTGCATTTCTCCTTCCTCTTTTGCTCCTCTTCCTTTTTCATGAAAAGAAGTCCCAGCTAGATGCTTGAAAATTAGAAACTACACAAAGCAGAGTCAAGTTGCCCCAGACATCTTTAAGTGTGATCAAGCAAGACTAGTCAAGACCAGTCCAGATAAGCAGGATCACCTGGTAAACCTGAAGACTGTGAAGAAAAATTAAGGCTGCTGTTTTAACTTACCAAGTTTTGGAGGTGATTTCTTAGCACTAACAGACAATTGATACCCACATTAAAAAATTTTGTACCTGTTTTTTATCTGCCATTAGGTGGCTCAGAGGTTAAAGTGTCTGCCTGCAATGCAGGAGACCTGGGTTCGATCCCTGGGTCGGGAAGATCCCCTGGAGAAGGAAACAGCAACCCACTCCAGTATTCTTGCCTGGAGAATCCCATGGATGGAGGAGCCTGGTAGGCTACAGTCCATGGGGTAGCAAAGAGTCGGACACCACTGAGTGACTTCACACAATGCCAAAGAAGCTGAGGTTGAATGGTTCTATGAAGATCTAATAGACATTCTAGAAATAACACCAAAAAAAAAGATGTCCTTTTCATCACACAGACTAGAATGCAAAAGTAGAAAGTCAAGAGATACCTGGAGTAACAGGCAAGTTTGGCATTGGAGTACAAAATGAATCAGGGCAAAGGCTAAAAGAGTTTTGCCAAGAGAACACACAGATCAAAGCAAACACGTCTTTCAACAACATAAGACACAACCCATACACATGGACATCACCAGATGGTCAATAATAAAATCACATATTGATTATATTCTTTGGAGCCAAAGATGGAGTAGTGCTAGAAAAAACAAGACCAGGAACTGACTGTGGCTCACATCATGAGTTCCTTATTTCAAAATTCACAGTTAAGATGAAGAAACTACAGAAAAACACTAGACCATTCGGGTATGACCACAACAAATCCCCTATGATTAAACAGTGGAGGTGACAAATAGATTCAAGTGATTATACCTGGTAGAGAGAGTGCCTGAACAACTATGGATGGAGTTTCAAAACACTGTACAGGAGGCAGGGAACAAAACCATCCCAAAGAAAACAAAATGCAAGAAGGCAAAACAGCTGACAGAGGAGCCCTTACAAATAGCTGAGAGAAGAGAAGTGAAAGAGGAGAAAGGCAAAGATATACGCAACTGAATGCAGAGTTCCAGAAAATAGCAAGGAGAAATAAGAAAGTCTTTTTTATTATGATTATTACTTTACAATATTGTATTGGTTACAGTGCAAAGATATAGAGGAAAACAAGAGAATGGGAAAGACTAGAGTTCTCTTCAAGAAAATTGGAGATACCAAGGGAACATTTCATGTAAAGATGGGCTCAATAAAGAAAAGAAATGGCAAGGACCTAACAGAAACAGAAGAGATTAAGAAAAGGTGGCGAGAATACACAGAACTATACAAAAAAGGTCTTAATGACCTGAGTAACCAAGATGGTGTGGTCACTCACCTAGAGCCAAACATCCTGGAGTATGAAGTCAAGTGGGACTTAGGAAGTATTACTGTGAACAAAGCTAGTGGAGGTGATGGAATTCCAGATGATTTATTTCAAATACCAGGGACTTCCCTGGTGGTTCAGATGGTAAAGCATCTGCCTACAATGCAGGAGACCCGGGTTCAATCCCTGGGTTGGGAAGAACTCCTGGAGAAGGAAATGGCAACCCACTCCAGTACTCTTGCCTGGAGAATCCCATGGACCAGGAGGAGCCTGGTAGGCTACAGTCCATGGTGTTGCAAAGAGTTGGGCACGACTGAGTGACTTCACTTTCTTTCACTTTATTTCAAATACTAAAAGATGATGCTGTTAAGGTGCTGCACTAAGTATGTCAACAAATACGGAAAACTCAGCTGTGGCCACAGGCCTGGAAAAGGTCAGTTTTCATTCCAATACCAAAGAAGCGCAATGTAAATAGGTTCAAACTACTGTACAATTGCACTTATTTCACATGCTAGCAAAGAAATCCTCAAAATCCTTCAAGCTAGGATTTAATAGTACATGAACTGAGAAACTCCAGATGTACAAGATACATTTAGAAAAGGCAGAGGAACCAGAGATCAAATTGCCAATATCTGCTGGATCACAGAAAACAGCAAGGGAATTCCAGAGAAATATCTACTACTGCTTCATTGACAATGCTAAAGCCTTTGACTGTGTAAATCACAACAAACTGTGTGAAATTCTTAGAGAAATGGGAACACTAGACAACCTTACTGACCTCCCAAGAAACCTGTGTACAGGTCAAGAAGCAACAGCTAGAACCGGACAAGGAACAATGGACTAGTTCAAAACTGGAAAAGGAGTACATCGAGGCTATATATTGTCACCTTTACTTATAGAGTACATCATGTGAAATGCCAGGCTGGATGAATCACAAGCTGGAATCAAGATTTCCAGGAGAAATAGCAAAAACCCCATTTATGCAGATGATACCAATCTAATGGCAGAAAGCAAAGCATAACTAAAAAGCCTCTTGATGAGGATGAAAGACTGGAAAAGCTATCTTAAAATTCAGCATTCAAAACACTAAGATCACAGTGTCCAGTCCCATCACTTCATGCAAATCAATGGGGAAACAATGGAAACAGTGACAGGCTTTATTTTCTTGGGCTCCAAAATCACTGCAGAGATTTGAAATAAATCATCTGGAATTCCATCACCTCCACTAGCTTTGTTCACNACTGCAGATGGTGACTGCTGCCATGAAATTAAAAGACGCTTGCTCCTTGAAACAAAAGCTATGACCAACCTAGACAGCATGTTAAAAAGCAGAGACATTAATTTGTCAACAAAGGTCTGTCTAATCAACGCTATGGTTTTTCCAGTAGTCATGTACAGATGTGAGAATTGGATCAAAAAGAATGTATACCTGTGGTCAATTCATGTTGATGTATGGCAAAAACCAACACAATATTGTAAAATAACTATCCTCTAATTAAATAAATTTTTTAAAAAAGAGAAGCATGAGAACCAAAGAATTCATGCTTCAAACTGTGGTGCTGGAGAAGACTCTTGAGAGTTCCTTAGACAAGAAGATCAAACCAATCAATCCTGAAGGAAGTCAAACCTAAATGTTCATTGAAAGGACTGAAGCTGAAGCTTAAGCTCCAATATTTTGGCCACCTGATTTGAAGACCAACTCACTGGGGAAAACCCTGATGCTGGGAAAGATTGAAGGCAGGAGGAGAAGGGGACAAAAGAGAATGAAAGGGTTGGGTGGCATCACTGGACAAGAGTTTTAGCAAACTCCAGGAGATTGTGAAGGACAGGGAAGCCTGGTGTGCTGCAGTCCATGGTGTCGCAAAGAGTCAGACATGACTTACCAACTGAACAACAACAACTTTATCTGCCAACCCCACTAGAATGTGACTTCCTTTGACCCATGTCTGTTATATTGAGCACTGTACATTGAGGCTAGTATGCTGCCTAGAAAATAAAAGGTGCTCACATATTTGATAAATATTTCTTTAAAAAGAAAACATTATTACATGGAAGACATCATGTAATATGTGAACACAATATGACAAGGACAAGCTACTTTATTTATTTGGCTGCCACGGGTCTTAGTTATGGCACATGGGATATTCAATTTTCATTGTGACATGTGGGATCTGTAGTTGCAGCAGGTGAACTCTTAGTTTGAGCTTCTGGGATCTAGTTCCCTGACCAGGGATTGAACCTATTCAGGGTCCCCAGCTTCTTGAACAAGGATTCTTCCCACTGGACCAGGGAAGTCCCACATCTTGCTTTTATGCAATGGTCTAATCTAGAAGTAATTGCTGATGTTGTTTATTCACTCAATCATGTACGACTCTTTTGTGACCCCATAGACTGTAGATTGTTGGAAAAGGAAACGGAAACCCATTCCAGTATTTTTGCCTGGAGAATCCTGTGGACAGAGGAGCCTGGTGCACTGCTGTCCATGGGGTCGCACAGAGTCAGACACAACTGAAGCGATTTATCATACATGCATGCATTGGAGAAGGAAATGGCAACACACTCCAGTATTCTTGCCTGGAGAATCCCAGGGACAGAGGAGCCTGGTGGGCGGCCGTCTATGGGGTCACACAGAGTCGGACATGACTGAAGCAAATTAGCAGCAACAGCAGCAGACTATAGACTGCAAGATCCCTCTGTCCATGGGATTTTCCAACAAGATTACCAGAATGGGTTGCCATTTCTTAGTCTAGGGTATCTTCCCAACCCAGGGATTGAACCCACATCTCTGCATCTCCTGCACTGCAGGTGGATTCTTTACCACTGAGCCAGCGGGGAAGCCCACAGAAAAAATTAGGGAGTTAAAATGTTTATCCATAAAATAACTACATTAGACAGATATTTAGTATCCTAATAGAAACAGAAATAAAGTGTAAAAATCCAAGAAGGGAAACTATCTTTAATGGGAACAAGCAGTATGAGGCCCATTTTTCTCATCTTTGTAATTCAAGAAAACTGTCCTCATGGAAACCCTCAGCCATTTTCTGATTCGTTAAGAGAACAATTTCTCATATGAAAGAGCTGTTTAAAAAATTCATAACAAAACATCTCCAGACTCACTTAAATTCAGGCTACAGAATGGCATCAGTATCACAAACCATTATAATGACTTCAGACAAATCCCTATACTATATTTTTCTTTTCATCATGCACATGCACATAGTTTTAAAATACTGATATACAGCTCCGCTCTTCTCCATCTTTAACCATTTCTGTCTTTATTTCTTCTAGACTATATCCACCATATCTCTAAACAGTATATACATATATATATATATATATATATATCAATTTCTT
>SJYQ01095291.1:625535-638456 GCA_006410935.1 Redunca redunca | reverse complement strand
AAAAAAAAAAGAAAAGAAAAATAAATTAAGATCAATTAAGGGAAAAAAAAACTTGAAACCCCATTTACAATTATTATAAAACATCAACCATATTTTTTGTGCTGTACAAAATATCCTTGTTGCCTCTCTTAGTTAGTTAGTTAGTTCAGTCACTCATTCGTGTCTGCCTCTTTGCAACCCCACAGACTGCAACACACCAGGCTTCCCTGTCCATCACCAACTCCCGGGCTCTCCTCAAACACATGTCCATCAACTCAGTGATGCCATCCAAGCATCTCATCCTCTCATCCCCTTCTCCTCCTGCCTTCAATCTTTCCCAGCATCAGTGTCTTTTCCAGTGAGTCAGTTCTTCACATCAGGTGGCCAAAGAATTGGAGCTTCAGCTTCAGCATCAGTCCTTCCAAGGAATATTCAGGACTGATCTCCTTTAGGACTGACTGGTTGGATCTCCTTGCAGTCCAAGGGATTCTCAAGAGGCTTCTCCAACGCCACAGTTCAAAAGCATCAATACATCAGCACTCAGCTTTCTTTATGGCCGAACTCTCACATCCTTACATGACTAGGGAAAAACCATAGATTTGCCTATATGAACATTTGTCGGCAGAGTAATATCTCTGCTTTTTAATATGCTGTCTAGGTTGGTCATAGCTTTTCTTCCAAGAAGCAAGCATCTTTTAATTTCATGTCTGCAGTCACCATTTTTTGGACATTTTATTTTTTGGAGCCCAAAAAAAAAAATCTGTTGCTGTTTCCACTGTTTTCCCCATCTATTTGCCATGAAGTGATGGGACCAGATGCCATGATCTTCATTACATGTTCTTCATGTAGCCTATCTTACACCCTATAGTTTGCACCTCCCACTTCCCCAGCCCTGTATTGCTTATACTGGCTCCTTTCCCCACTTGCTACTACTATTTGTCCTCTCTACCTGTGTTACATTCACTAGTTTGTTGTAGTGTTTAGATTCCATATATCAGTGATATAATACAGTATTTGCCTGGCTTTGACACATGTCACTTAGCATAATGCCCTCCAAGTCAATCCATGTTGCTGCAAGTGGCAAAACTTCATCATTTTTATGGATGAGTAGTATTCCATTTTATATATATGCCACTCATTTATTCATTAATCTGTTGATGCAACTTAGGTTACTTGCATATCTTGACAATTGTAAAGAATGCTGCTATGAACATTGGGGTGCATGAATATTTTAAAATTAGTGCTTTTGTTTCATTCCCAATAAATATCAAGAAATGGAATTCCTGGGTCATATAGTAGTTCTATTTTTAGTGTTTTTAGAAACTTCCAAGCTGTTTTCCACAGTGGCTAAACCAATTTAAACTCCAATCAATAGTTTTTGAGGGATCCTTTTTTTCCAAATCCTTGACAACATTTTTTTTTATGTGTTCTTTTTGATAGACATTCTGACAGGTGTGAGGTGATAATTCTTTGTGGTTTTGATTTGCACTTCTCTGATGATTAGCAATGTTGAGCAGCTTTTTATGTTTGTTGGTCATCTGCATTTCCTCTTTGGAAAAATACATATTAGGTTCTTCTAGCCATTTTTTAAATTGGGATTTTTCTTTTTTGAATTGTATTATATATGCTGAATTCAGTTCAGTTCAGTTGCTCAGTCATCTCTGACTCTTTGTGACCCCACGGACTGCAGCACATCAGGCTTCCCTTTCCTTCACCATCTCCTGAAGTTTGCTCAAACTCATGTCCATTGAGTCGGTGATACCATCCAACTACGTCATCCTCTGTCACCCCTTTCTCCTCCTACCTCAATCTTTCCCAGCATCAGGGTCTTTTCAAATGAATCAGTTCTTCGCATCAGGTGATCAAAGTATTGGAGCTTCGGCTTCAGCATCAGTCCTTCCAGTGAATATTCAGGACTGATTTCCTTTAGGATGGAATTGATGCTTTTGAACACCACAGTTCAAAAGCATCAATTCTTCAGCGCTCAGCTTTCTTTATGGTCCAACTTTCACATGACTACTGGAAAAACCATAGCTTTACCTATATGGACCTTTGTCAGCAGAGAAATGTCTCTGCTTTTTAATATGTTGTCTAGGTTGGTCATAGCTTTTCTTCCAAGGAGGAAGCGTCTTTTAATTTCATGGCTGCAGTCACCACTGCAGTGATTTTGGAGCCCAAGAAAATAAAGTCTCTCACTCTTTCCACTGTAGTCTCTTTGATTTGCCATGAAGTGATGGGACCAGATGCCATGATCTTAGTTTTTTGAACATTGAGTTTCAAGCCAGCTTTTTCACTCTCCTCTTTCACTTTCATCAAGAGGGGGATTCAGGATGGGGAACACATGTACAGCCATGGTGGATTCATGTCAATGTATGGCAAAAACCACTACAATATTGTAATTAGCCTCCAAAAAATTGATTAATTAATTTTTTTTTTTTTAAAAAGAGGCTCTTCAGTTCCTTTTCACTTTCTACCATAATGGTGGTGTCATCTGCATATCTGAGATTATTGATATTTCTCCCAGAAATCTTGATTCTGGCTTGTGCTTCATCCAATGTGGCATTTCACATGATGTACTCTGCATATAGGTTAAATAAGCAGGGTGACAATATACAGCCTTGGCATACTCCTTTCTCAATTTGGAACCAGTCCATTGTTTCATGTCCGGTTCTAACTATTGCATCTTGACCTGCATACAGGTTTCTCAGGAGGCAGTTCAGGTGGTCTGGTATTCCCATCTCTTTAAGAATTTTCCACAGTTTTTGGAATTTTTGTTGGATATTGATCCATTAATATTCATATTATTTGCAAATATTTTCTTCATTCAGGAGGTTTTCTTTTCATTTGGCTGAAGGAGTTTCTTTTACTGTACAAATAGCTTTTAATTAAGTCTCATTTGTTTATTTTTGCTATTATTTCTATTACTCTAGGAGACAGATCCAAAAATATTGCTGTGATTGATGTCAAAGAGTTTTCTATGTTTTCCTCTAGATTTTTTATAGTATCTTTCTTACATGTAGGACTTTAATCCATTTTGAGGTCATTTTTGCATATGATGTTAGAGAATTTTAAAAACCTTGCATTTGTACTGTCCTCTCCCCTATGATTACTGTTTTTCATATCATATTTTACATCTCACATCACTGCTTATTTTGGATACAGATGATTTTGCTACTTGTCTTTTAACCTCCCGACTAGTTTATGTGTGGATGATTTCCTACATTTAATGTATATTTGCCTTTACTGGCAAGCTTTTTCATTTTGTAAATTTTCTTATTTCTAGTTGTAGCCTTTTTTCACCTAGAAAAGTCCCTTTAACAGTTGTTATAACGTTAGTTTGGTGGTGTTGAACTCTGATCTTTTGTTTGCCTATAAAGCTTTTGATTTCTTCATCAAATCTAAATGAAAGCCTAGAAGGGTAGAGTATTCTTGGTTGTAGTTTTTTTCTGTTTCATCACTTCAAATACATCATTCTATTCCCTTCTAGCCTGCAAAGCTTCTGCTTAAAAAATCAGCTGATACCCTTATGGGAGTTTCCTTGCACATTATTTATTGCTTTTCCCTTGGTGCTTTTAATATTTTCTCTTTATCTTTAATTTTGTCATTTTAATTACAATGTGTCTTAGTGTGTTTCTCTTTGACTTATGGTATGCTCTGTGCTTCCTGGACTCAGGTTAGTGTTTCCTTTTCCAGGTTAGGGAAATTTTCAGCTATTATGTTTTCAAATATTGATATTGTCCAAGAGATATCTTAAACTGTCATTTCTTTTCATTCATTTTTTTCTGTTCAGTGGCAGTGATTTCCACTAGTCTGTCTTCCAGCTCACTGATTCATTCTTCTGTATCATTTAGTCTACTACTGATTCTTTCTGGTATTTTTTTTTCATTTTAGTTATTGTATTCTTCATCTCTGTTTGGTTGTCCTTTATATTTTTCTCTTTGTTAAAACTTCTAAATCATCATTCTATCCATCCATTCTTTTCCTGAGTTCTTTGATCATCTTTATGGTCATTACTCAGAATTATTTCTCAGGTAGACTGCCTATCTCCACTTCACATATTTATTCTTCTGGAGTTTTACCTTGTTCCTTTGTCTGGAAAACGTTTCTCTGTCATCTCATTTTGTCTAAGCTGCTATTTATATTTTTATGTAATAGGTTAGTTACATTGGAAGAATAGTTATGTTATCTTGTTATGTTATTTATGTTATATTACCTAATTATGTTATTTAGCTATGTTATCTAGTAACTTTGGAAGAAAAGCTATGCCAAACCTAGACAGCATATTAAAAAGCAGAGATGTCATTTTTCTGACAAAAGTCCATATAGTCAAGGTTATGGTTTTTCCAGTAGTCATGTACGGATGTGAGAGCTGGAGCATAAGGAAGACTGAGCACTGAAAAATTGATACTTTCAAACTGTCATGCTGGAGAAGACTCTTGAAAGTCCCTTGGACAGCAAGGAGATCAAACCAGTCAATTCTAAAGGAAATCAACCCTGAATATTCATTGGAAGGACCAATGATGAAGCTGAAGCTCCAATTCTTTGGCCACCAGATGTGAAGAGCTGACTCACTGGAAAAGACCCTGATGCTGGGAAAGACTGAGGGCAGGAGGAGAAGGGGAAGACAGAGGATGAGATGATTGGATTGTATCATTGACTCTGCATGCACAGAAGATAGCAGTGAAGGAGGGATTCACTGAAAAGCTCATAACTAGAAATCTCTTTAAGAAAATTAAAGATACCAAGGGAACATTTAATGCAAAGATGGGCTCGATAAAGGACAGAAATGGTATGGACCTAACAGAAGCAGAACACATTAAGAAGAGGTGGCAAGAATACACAGAAGAACTATACAAAAAAGATCTTCATGACCCAGATAATCACGATGGTATGATCACTCACCTAGAGCCAGACATCCTGGAACGTGAAGTCAAGTGGGCCTTAGGACATCACTACAAACAAAGCTAGTGGAGAAGACAGCAGTGAAGAAGGATTCACTGAAAAGCTGACGTTCTGCGTCTCCTTTGTTGCCCTGCCTGTAGGATGATCAGTACCATCTTTCTAAGTTTGATGCACGAAGCAGGGCACCCAAAGCTAGTGCTCTGGGACAACCCAAAGAGATGGGGTGAGGAGGGACATAGGAGGAGAATTCAGGATGGGGGGAAACATGTATACCTGTGGCTGACTCATGCTGATGTATGGTAAAACCCATCATAATACTGTAAAGTAATTATCCTCCCTTAAATATTTTTTTAAAAGAAAAAAAGCTGACATATGAGTACAGACTTGATGACAGGGAGAAAACTATGCAGGTATGTAATGCCTTTTAAATTATGTCCTACTATTTCTCTCTTAGGGTATTCTAGATACTGTAACAAATCACTGGGACCCTGAAAAAGAAATTTTTTCAACTCTTTCTATTTGTATATAACATACATGCAGAAAAGTATACAAATCTTAAGTATGAATTATCACATTGAACACACTTGTACAACAATTACCCACATCAAGAAACGGAACATTTCCAGAACCCCAAATTCATTATCTTGCCACTTACCAATCACTATGTCCTATTTTTCTCCCAAAGGTAAATCCTGTTCTGACTTTTAACACTATAGAGTAGTTTTTTACTGGTCTTGGACTTTACACTAATGAAATCCTAAGACATACATTATTTTGAATTCATTTCTTTCACTCAATACTATGTTGCTTATAGTTTGTTCATTCTCATTGCTGCAGAGATTTCTTTCCATAATATACAATTTAAGCATACATTCCACTGCTGATGGACATTTGGGTTGCTCCAGTTATCAGCAATTCCAAATAATACTGCTATCGACATTCTTGTACCTGCCTTTGGTGAACATACATATACATTTGGAGGAAGGGTACACCCCTACTAGTGTGCATATAAGGTGTGCATATGCCCAATTTAAACAGCTGCTACCAAACTTTTTAAAGTGGTTATGCCAGTGTATACTGCCGCCAGCAGTAAATGAGAGTTTTGATAGCTCCACTTCTTGTGTGGAAGATTCATTTTGAAAATATTTTGTAACAATTTGTCATACATTTTTATTTAACACATTCTTTTAAAATTAAATATTTTGCTAGACATTCTTTCGTATTGAATCCCAAAGTCTGTAAGTTTACTACTAAACTTACGGAGTTAACTTACTTATGTGATACCAATGCCCATAGTAAACAACAAAGTGTCACCTATAGTCATCTAAACATATCTTATACTACCAATTATCTATTATTCCAAATTATAAGCTATTTATCCTCTTCTCATATCTCTTAGAAAGAAAATGTTTCTATGACACTGGAGTGATTATCTAAGATCATATCTTCCCCAAATATAAAGATCTGATGGATTAGTCACCTGTTCCTCTAAGAAACCACTTCCCTGCTGCTAAAGGAAATAATCTATGTACAATACAACCACTCTAGGGAGAAAAAAGAAACAGATCTATAAAACACATAGGCATACATGAGCATGACTGCTAACTATATTAATACTTGTATTTTTTTTAACTCCATGCCAAATCATTAGAGAAACTAATTTCATCCACAAATGTCGAGACAAAAAAATTATTTCAAGCCTAGGAGTCTGGAAAGTATTTATTCTATTTTCTAAGAAACAAACCTTTTATAAAAGGAGCTTTGATATATTGTTAACACTTTTACATTAGCAATATGATAACAAGAGCTGAACAATCTAAAACAGTTCTTCCTAAAGGCAAGCCAATTCAACCATTCTTAGCAACTAGGTGACCAAGCTATATATCATATTTACTATGTGCTAGTGTGCAGAGTTCCAAAGAATAGCAAGAAGAGATAAGAAAGCCTTCTTCAGTGATCAATACAAAGAAATAGAGAAAAACAACAGAATGGGAAAGACTAGAGATCACTTCAAGAAACTTAGAGATATCAAGGGAACGTTTCATGCAAAGATGGGCTCGATAAGGGACAGATATGGTCTGGACCTAACAGAAGCAGAAGATATTTAGAAGAGATGGCAAGAATACACAGAACTGTACAAAAAGGATCTTCATGACCCGGATAATCACGATGGTGTGATCACTCATCTAGAACCAGACAACTTGGAATGTGAAGTCAAGTGGGCCTTAGAAAGCATCACTGTGAACAAAGCTAGTGGAGGTGATGGAATTCCAGTTGAGCTCTTTCAAATCCTGAGAGATGATGCTGTGAAAGTGCTGCACTCAACATGCCAGCAAATTTGGAAAACTCAGCAGTGGCCACAGGACTGGAAAAGGTCAGTTTTCATTCCAATACCAAAGAAAGGCAATGCCGAAGAATGCTCAAACTACCGCACAATTGCACTCATCTCACATGCTAGTAAAGTAATGCTCAAAATTCTCCAAGCCAGGCTTCAGTAATATGTGAACCGTGAACTCCCTGATGTTCAAACTGGTTTTAGAAAAGGCAGAGGAACCAGAGATCAAATTGCCAACATCTGCTGGATCATGGAAAAAGAAAGAGAGTTCCAGAAAAACATCTATTTCTGCTTTATTGACTATGCCAAAGCCTTTGACTGTGTGGATCACAATAAACTGTGGAAAATTCTGAGAGAGATGGAAATACCAGACCACCCAACCTACCTCTTGAGAAATCTGTATGCAGGACAGGAAGCAACAGTTAGAACTGGACCTGGAACAACAGACTGGTTCCAAATAGGAAAAGGAGTACGTCAAGGCTGTACTTATTTAACTTATACGCAGAGAACATCATGAGAAACGCTGAGCTGGAAGAAACAAAAGCTAGAATCAAGATTGCCGGGAGAAATATCAATAACCTCAGATATGCAGATGACACCACCCTTATGGCAGAAAGCGAAGAGGAACTAAAACGCCCCTTGATGAAAGTGAAAGAGGAGAGTGAAAAAGTCGGCTTAAAGCTCAACATTCAGAAAACAAAGATCATAGCATCTGGTCCCATCACTCCATGGGAAATAGATGGGGAAACAGTGGAAACAGTGTTAGACTTTATTTTGGGGGGCTCCAAAATCACTGCAGATGGTGATTGCCGCCATGAAATTAAAAGACGCTTACTCCTTGGAAGAAAAGTTATGACCAACCTAGATGGCATATTAAAAAGCAGAGATATTACTTTGCCGACTAAGGTCCATCTATTCAAGGCTATGGTCATGTATGGATGTGAGAGTTGGACTGTGAAGAAGGCTGAGCTCTGAAGAACGGATGCTTTTGAACTGTGGTGTTGGAGAAGACTCTTGAGAGTCCCTTGGACTGCAAGGAGATCCAACCAGTCCATTCTGAAGATCAGCCCTGGGATTTCCTTGGAGGGAGTAATGGTAAAGCTGAAGCTCCAGTACTTTGGCCACCTCATGCGAAGAGTTGACTTATTGGAAAAGACTCTGATGCTGGGAGGGATTGGGGGCAGGAGAAGAAGGGGACCACCGAGGATGAGATGGCTGGATGGCATCACTGACTCGATGGACATGAGTCTGAGTGAACTCCGGGAGTTGGTGATGGACAGGGAGGCCTGGCATGCTGCGATTCATGGGGTCGCAAAGAGTCGGACACGACTGAGCGACTGAACTGAACTGAGGGACTTTCACGTTTCACTTTCATGCATTGGAGAAGGAAATGGCAACCCACTTCAGTGTTCTTGCCTGTAGAATCCCAGGGGAGGCGGAGCCTGGTGGGCTGCCGTCTATGGGGTCGCACAGAGTCGGACAGGACTGAAGCGACCTAGCAGCAGCAGCAGCAGCAGGGACTGTTACTAATTCCTTTGCAAATGTTAACTCAATTAATTCTTTAAATAATTGCAAGTTAACAGCCAGAATTTGAATTCAGGCAGAAACCTAACTTGAGTTCATGCTCTCATATAATCAAAATAACCTTTTTTTTTCCTGTTTTAATAAATCTGAGCTCTACCTGACCTTTTGATCATTTATTTCAAAGAAGAAATTTCTGATCATTTATTTAAGGTAAGAAAAGTATACATGAAGACTCAAAGGTAAGAAATATAGTCCTTTGTTACATGTATATTTAGCTTTTTTAAAACAGTATATCATCAATTTTGCAAATATATTAAAGGGAAATATGAAAATATACCTATATTTGGACAATATAAAGCATCTTTTAAACAGTTTAGAAGTACAAAACCCAGAGAGAATAAAAATAGCTTGAACTTGTTCTCTAATTATTCTTTAATCAGGATGCAATTTAAATCAAGTTTTTATCTGCCCATTTATCTAGCAGATTCTAAGCATACCATCTGAAAGTACTAACAGGCAGTTTCATTGTATTCCTCAGGAGAGAAAGAAGAAATAAGAGAACTATAAGGTCATTTAGTCAATTTCCTGTTCAGGCATCTTACTTTCTGTATTTTCCAGGGCTTTGTAGAGCTACAATAAATATAGCCCTCTTTAGAATGAACCTTCTCCCCTCAGTGATAAAAATTATTTCTGGAGGAAAGAAAATATATTGATGTTATTTTGTGTGTTTTGTTTTTAAATTGAGATAACTGACACACAGTAATATATTAATTTTAGGTATACAACATAATATTTAATATGTTTATTTTATTAAATGACTACCACAAGTTTAGTTAACATCCATTGCCACACAGTTACAATTCTTTCCCTTCTGAAGATGACTCTTCAAATCTACTTAGCAACTGACAAATACACAGTGCACTATGGTTAACTATATTCAATGTACTATAAATTATATCTTTGAGGTCAATTTTTCTTTAAAAGGAAAGGCCTGCCTGCATGAAGCAAAAAAAAGAAATTTTTGCTTCCTTGTTCTGATCAGATTTCCACTCATAATGGCCCTGGTTCCTCTGACTGGTTTTCTATTAACACACAGAATTTTAAATCAAATACTTCTATAACACATATGACCAAAACAATCCAAAAACACCTGGGAAAAAAATTGGTTCTATAGCTTTGAAAGTCACTGCAATCACAATTCTCTCTAAACTCCATCCTAGTTTCCTAAAAGTTGTTGTTCATGTTTGACTCTTCGCAACCCCTTAGACTGCAGCCCACCAGGTTCATTTCCTAAAAATAGTAGGAGTAGTAACTACAGGTAGAGAATTAGTATTAGTACCAGACTATATTTTGCACATATTCAAAAATGCTTCTTTCTCCAATAAACCACAGCACCTGAAATTTACATAAGAATAAGTTCTTCAGTTCAGTCGCTCAGTCGTGTCTGACTTTGAGACCCCATGAATTGCAGCACGCCAGGCTGCCCTGTCCATCATCAACTCCCGGAGTTCACTCAAACTCATGTCCATAGAGTCGGTGATGCCATCCAGCCATCTCATCCTCCGTCGTCCCCTTCTCCTCCTGCCCAATCCCTCCCAGCATCAGAGTCTTTTCCAATGAGTCAACTCTTCACACGAGGTGGCCAAAGTATTGGAGTTTCAGCTTTAGCATCATTCCTTCAAATGAACACCCAGGACAAATCTCTTTTAGAATGGACTGGTTGGATCTTCTTGCAGTCCAAGGGACTCTCAAGAGTATCTAGGTAACACCACAAAAATGCCTTAAAAGATAATGCCTTACAAATGTATAGCACCACACTTTATCCTTGAAATAAACCTGTACTTGTACCGTTTATCATAAGAGAAAATGAGACTCAGAGAAGTTACCATACATGTACAAGATTATACAGCTTCATTGTGCTACCACTCAAATCCTCAACTAAGTCTATTATAAATATACTGCCTAGGCTCCCAAGTAGGCTGAAAGGAATAAAAATAATTGTGCTGAAAGGATAATTGTACATCAACATAAAATAGTGGATTAATTTTTCAGAAAACAGCACATGATAGAGCTTTGAGGGAAGAGATGTGTATTTTAAATGTAAAGAAAGCTGAACTTTGTAAGATATATAGCTTGATGTCCTGCCCGGAGAGAAAAAATTCTAATGGGAGATCACTGATGAGATATGGCTTAGTCAGTAATGTGAGGAGACAAACCTAGGAAAGTTATATTATAGATAGATAGATAGATAAATAGATAGATAGATAAGTAGATTTCACAGATTAAACTAGGCTTGTACTGGTAGTTTTATCATCTGTAGTAGTACAGGCTTAGTTGGTACTTTTATTTTCTACCAAGCACAGGAGGTTGTCATTTTCCTCACAACATACCAAAAATTGGTAGATAGGTCTTGCTCAAACAAATCCAAAAGTGACATCAATGAATTGCCTCAAGCTAAACCATTTAAAATAAATCAAGACATGTTGTTTTACTGATCTAAAAAATCAACAAGTTGTATGTCTGTATCTTTGTTCTTTAAAAATATAAAAATAAGTTCAAATATAAAATATCATTCCAATCAGCTCTGTCATCTGAAATATTTCAGAAATTTATAAAACATTTTCTCTTCACAGTATTATCTCCTCACAGAAATCATAGACCTTACAGTAGCTGAATGATTTTAAAAAATACAAGAGAGCATCTCAGGGACCAAGGCAAAGGCACTTTTTAATTCTTTCCCAGTGGGTATGCCTTCAATTATATAATATTCTATTTCTTTCTTTCTTAAAAAGGTAATTGTAAGGTATACTTAGGGGATGAGGAGTAGGGAAAAGCTAGTGATCATCTGTTAAATTCCCTGCCTCTACACATATTGTGTTTTCAAACAATTCTGTAAAACAATCCAAACAAATTAAAAACAAATATCTTATCAAATATTAGTATGATTTCTATAATAGCACTAAGCACTAATATGAAATGCAGTACTAAAGTGGAGATAACATTTGTTTTTCACACTTTACTTTCTTTTAGCTACTGCATACAATTTTTGCCAAGACTTAGGCTGATAGCAGTACTAACTGTAATGGCTGACACTTAAGGCAATGGCACCTCACTCCAGTACTCTTGCCTGGAAAATCCCATGGACAGAGAAGCCTGGTGGGCTGCAGCCCATCGCTAAGAGTCAGACATGACTGAGCGACTTCACTTTCACTTTTCAGTTTCATGCACTGGAGAAGGAAATGGCAACCCACTTCATTGTTCTTGCCTGGAGAATCCCAGGGATGGGGGAGCCTGGTGGGCTGCCGTCTATGGGGTCACATAGAGTCAGACACGACTGAAGCGAGTTAGCAGCAGCAGTAGCAGTAATGTACTTAAAATCATCTGTGATATGTCACTTACTGTAACCATGGCCAAGCTATTTAACTACATGAGTCTCACAATACTGATATAAAACTGGTAATAATAAATACCCTCCACATAGTTGGTCTGTAAGAATTAAACAAGTTTCAGAATCCTATAACAACACACATCTTAACACAGTGACTCTGTGTCACTGAATTCGTATGATTATGCATATGAAATTTCTCTGATGTTCAAGAAATTATAAAAATGATAACACTATCATTTCTGACATCATATTAAAGTTACACACTCTTCACTATTAAAAAATCTCAAATATAACAGTGTCACTTGAGAACAATGAAATAATATATGTGGAAAACAGCACAAAGCAAGCTATCAATAAACGTTTGCAAATAGAATTGCCTTATGACCCAGCAATCCCACTGCTGGGCATACACACCGAGGAAACCAGAATAGAAAGAGACACATGTACCCCAATGTTCGTCGCAGCACTGTTTATAATAGCCAGAACATGGAAACAACCTAGATGCCCATCAGCAGATGAATGGATAAGAAAGCTGTGGTACATATACACAATGGAGTATTACTCAGCCATTAAAAAGAATACATTTGAATCAGTTCTAAGGAGATGGATGGAACTGGAGCCGATCATACAGAGTGAAGCAAGCCAGAAAGAAAAACACCAATATAGTATCCTAACGCATATATATGGAATTTAGAAAGATGGGGATGATGACCCTGTATGCGAGACAACAAAAGAGACTCAGATCTATAGAGTGAACTTTTGGACTCTGGGGGAGAGAGAGAGGGAGAGGGTG
>SJYQ01095291.1:561770-604281 GCA_006410935.1 Redunca redunca | reverse complement strand
AAAAAATCAAATTCTGTTAAGAATGAAAATTTTTCTTAAGTCAATACTAAAATTAATACTTGCTCCATTGGTGAAATTTAACAATTAATAAAAATATTCTGAAACTCATAGAAGATTGTGTTGTCCTTAAATGACTCAAAGATAAAGCTATGATTTTGTTAAGAATACGAATCAAAGTATTGCCATCCTTCTAACTGAATGCTATAGTTCTCTAGTATCTCTCCTTGGAAATGACCCTGAGCCAAGATACTGAAAGTGAAAGTGAAGGTCGCTCAGTCGTGTCCAACTTTTTGCAACCCCATGGACTGGACTGTACAGAATTATCCAGGCCAGAATAATGAAGTGGGTAGTCTTTCCCTTTTCCAGGGGATCTTCCCAACCCAGGGATCAAACCTAGGTCTTGCATATTGACAGCTGAATCTTTACCAGCTGAGCCACCAGGGAAGCCCAAGAATACTGGAGTTGGTAGCCTATCCCTTCTCCAGGGGATCTTCCCAAACCAGGAATCAAACCAGGGTCTCCTGCATTGCAGGTGGATTCTTTACCAGCTGAGCTACCAGGGAAGCCCAAGATACTGAAACTGAAGCCAAAAGCAACATTCATAGATCTCAGAAATACTGATATTAGCAGAGCTCCTTAGAAGAAATAAGCACATAAACATCATAGAAATGAAAGGTGTCTTCTGTTCCAAAACTGTTGGGATTTTTCATAAAGCTCAGTACAATGTTACAAAAGATAAAAACATGACAAAAAATAACCTGAAGTTTTAAAATGTTTTTCTTTAAAAGGATAAAATTATATCAGTCCACAGTCCTCTTCTATAATTCCAAAATCCTTAAGTCTCTAAAAATAGTAATTTTTGTTCACAANCAAAACTAATCTGTTAGTAAAACTTAAATTGATGTGAAGCTATTCATAACTTTAATTCAATAAGTGTGAATATGATTAATGTGTTTGATTATAGGGCACTCTCCCATACTTCACTGGAAGTGTTCTGTGACAAACAGTACATAAGAAATGCATTAAGTACATAAGCCATTACATAACACAATATTGCCTTTCCATAATAAAAAATAATCTGAATTTTGAAATATATTTGCATGCAAGGCTGCCCTATAAGAGATTGTAGACCTGGATTTCTTTTTCTTTTAAAGGTGATTTTACTAGTAAGTCTTTAGGAAAAGACACACAAACACATACACACACACATACATGTACACTCACCAACTAAGATGTCATTTCTTTGAGGGTATAAACATTCTGCACTTTCCAACAGTATCTCTGTCACCTGAAAAGTAGGTGTTACTATCCCAAGTTTACAAATAAGGAAACTAAAGTCAAAAAACTTAAATATTTTGCCCAACTATTAAAAAAAGATAGAAAACATTATTCTCATTTCTAGGTTTTTAAAATTTCAAGATTCTGTCTATAGATAATTTCAGATAATGCAAAGCTGCTTTTAAAAAAGACCCATTTTGTTCACAGAAAATATGATCAAGGTTCAGGTCACTTTAAAAGACTGCATCATTCTACAATTTCTGCTCTACATGGGCCTCCAAAAATATACCCAACAAACTTGGCAATAAAAAAAAAAAAAAACTATTTTAGCAGGTACTTAGAACAAAAGCTTTCTTAATGATAGCTATAAAGGCATAAGACTCTGAGAAACTGAAGCAGGTACAATCTAGCCTGAGACTAATATCTCTATCTTTAGTTAGCAATAAGTATCTTTGTAGAGTTATTAATAGTCAAATTTTTGGATAGGAAGAAAAATTCTAAACAATGTCCTTATTTTAACAATAACCCTGTATGCAAGACAGCACAAGAGACACAGATGTATAGAACAGTCTTTTGGACTCTGTAGGGAGAGGGCAAGGGTGGGATGATTTGGGAGAATGGCATTGAAACATGTATAATACCATATATTAAACGAATCGCCAGCCCAGGTTCGATGCATGATACTGGATGCTTGGGACTGGTGCACTGAGATGACCCAGAGGTATGGTACGGGGAGCAGGGAGGGAGGAGGAAGGGGGCTTCTGGATGGGGAACACATGTATACCTGTGGCAGATTCATGTTGATGTATGACAAAACCAGTACAATATTGTAAAGTAATTAACCTCCAATTAAAACAAATAAATTTATATTTTTAAAAAAGTATAATATTTACAAGAAGAAAATTCCTTCTGGAAATCTGACCATCTTTTACAACTGGGTGTGTACTTAGTCCCTCAATCACGTTCTACTCTTTGCAGCCCCATGGACGACAGCCTGCTAGACGGATTCTCTAGGCAAGAATAATGGAGTGCATAGCCATAGATTTTCCCAACCCAGGGACTGAATCACAGTCTCCTGCATTACAGACAAAGTCTTTACTGCCTGAGCCACCAAGAAAGCCCTTTATAGAGACACCTGCATGCTTTAAAAAAGTATGTATCTCTTCGCTCCTTCAGGAAATTCCTCAAAATTTACCTCATACAGACTTGTCCCACCACACACAGTTTAGCTAACAATTCTATATTTTCCAAAACTTGATGTCTGCCTTTATTCTGATAGAAAATCAATTGTGCTAATGAAGAAAAATGAAAAGAAATGTCTCATACCTATCACTGTATGTTTAAAGCGTGCTTTTATTTGTAAAGTGCATCAGTTCAGTTCAGATGAGTTCAGTCGCTCAGTCGTGTCCAACTCTTTGCAACCCCATGGACTGCAGCATGCCAGGCCTCCCTGTCCATCACCAACTCCCGGAGTTTACTCAAATTCATGTCCATTGACGCAATGATGCCACCCACCCATCTCATCCTCTATCGTCCCCTTCTCCTCCTGCCCTCAATCCCTCCCAGCATCCGGGTCTTTTCAAATGAGTAAGCTCTTCGCATCAGGTGGCCAAAGTATTGGAGTTTCAGCTTCAACATCAGTCCTTTCAATAAACACCCAGGACTGATCTCCTTTAGGATGGACTGGTTGGATCTCCTTGCAGTCCAAGGGACTCTCAAGAGTCTTCTCCAACACCACAGTTCAAAAGCATCAATTTTTCAGCTCTCAGCTTTCTTTATAGTCCAACTCTTACATCCATACATGACTACTGGTGAAACCATAGCCTTGACTAGACAGACCTTTGTTGGAAAAGTAATGTCTCTGCTTTTAAATATGATGTCTTTGTTGGTCATAACTTTTCTTCCAAGGAGTAAGTGTCTTAATTTCATGGCTGCAGTCACCATCTGCAGTGATTTTGGAGCTCCAAAAAATAAAGTCTGATGCTGTTTCCACTGTTTCTCCATCTATTTGCCACAAAGTGATGGGACCGGATGTCATGATCTTTTTTTTCTGAATGTTGCGCTTTAAACTAACATTTCCACTCTCCTCTTTCACTTTCATCAAGAGGCTCTTTAGTTCTTCTTCACTTTCTGCTATAAGAGTGGTGTCATCTGCATATCTGAGGTTATTGATATTTCTCCCGGCAATCTTGATTCCAGCTTGTGTTTCTCCCAGCCCAGTGTTTCTCATGATGTACTCTACATAGAAGTTAAATATGCAAGGTGACAATATACAGCCTTGATGTACTCCTTTACTGATTTGGAACAATTCTGTTGCTCCATGTCCAGTTCTAACTGTTGCTTCTTGACTTGATACAGATTTATCAAGAGGCAGGTCAGGTGCCCTGGTATTCCCATCTCTTTCAGAATTTTCCACAGTTTGTTGTTATCCACATAGGCAAACACAGTTTGTTGTTTTTGACATAGTCAATAAAGCAGAAATAGATGTTTTTCTGGAACTCTCTTGCTTTTTTGATGATCCAACAGATGTTGGCAATTTGATCTCTGGTCCTCTGCCTTTTCTAAAACCAGGTTGAACATCTGGAAGTTCACAGTTCACATATTGCTGAAACCTGGCTTGGAGAATTTTGAGCATTACTTTACTACTGTGTGAGATGAGTGCAATTGTGCGGTAGTTTGAGCATTCTTTGGCATTGCCTTTTTTAGGATTAGAATGAAAACTGACCTTTTCCAGTCCTGTGGCCACTGCTGAGTTTTCAAACTTTGCTGGCATATTGAGTGCAGCACTTTCACAGCGTCATCTTTTAGGATTTGAAATAGCTCACTGGAATTCCATCACCTCCACTAGCTTTGTCCATAGCGATGCTTCCTAAGGCCCACTTGACTTCACATTCCAGGATATCTGGCTCTAGGTGAGTGATCACACCACTGTGATTATCTGGGTCGTGAAGATCTTTCTTGTACAGTTCTTCTGTGTATTCTTGCCACCTCTTCTTAATATCTTCTGCTTCTGTTAGGTCCATACCATTTCTGTCCTTTATCGAGCCCATCTTTGCATGAAATGTTCCCTTGATAGAGATCTCTAGTCTTCCCCATTCTGTTGTTTTCCTCTATTTCTTTGCACTGATCATTGAGGAAGGCTTTCTTATCTCTCCTTACTATTCTTTGGAGCTCTGCATTCAAATGGGTATGTCTTTCCTTTTCTCCTTTGCTTTTCGCTTCTCTTCTTCTCACAGCTATTTGTAAGGCCTCCTCAGACAGCCATGTTGCTTTTTTGCATTCTTTTTCCTTGGAGATGGTCTTGCTCCCTGTCTCCTGTACAATGTCAGGAACCTCCATCCATAGTTCATCAGGCATTCTGTCTATCAGATCTAGTCCCTTAAATCTATTTCTCGCTTCCACTGTACAGGTACAGTACATATATATATATATATATGTGTGTATGTGTGTGTGTGTGTGTGTGTGTGTGTGTGTGTATAAAACATCTGAGATTTTGTACTCAAACTTCAGCAGAATTAAGGAAATACCATTTACTGCACTCTCTACCAAAGACAACTATACTGCAAATATCACCCACATTTTACAGATGAGGAAACTTTAATATCAGAAATTTTGAATCTGAGGTCCACATCTAATAAGTTACAAAAACATGATTTATACAAGGATTTGCACCCCAGGTCTTTCCACTTCGCTTTATTAATGTATGCTTAGCTTAGAATGTTTTTTGTAAGGAAGGAATTTTCATCATAGCTATTATTTCGTCAGTATGCAATACGTTGCAATACAAACAGGAGACCAAGTAATGAATCCAGATAATGTCAAAAATAGCCAAAGAACTGTAATTGTACATTAATTATTTGCAGATTGAGCAAGTTGTTTAACTTTTCTGTGCCAAAACTTCTTCACATATTAAATAAAGATAATACTTTAGAGTGTAGCTATGATGTTGAAGTAGATTAAAACATTTAAAGCACTTAGTACAATGTCTCGCACATAAACACTGCATAAATGTCAGCTACTGCTCTTGAGATGAGAAATCACCAGATATACATATTTTGTACCAGGTGTCTCCAGAGAGAAATAGCTGGACACCCAATTCAAAGACAATCAATCCTACACTGGCTTGTGATCTATGACAAGGTCTAGTGGGAGAAGGTAATGTGTGTCAATTAGATTCTCTCTCAGGAGTCTGACTTAAGAAACAAAGATTGAGCCAGTTATTAGTGATTTAGAAGTTAGTTTGGCTCATATCTTCATCAGTTTTCTCTTATCAGGGACATGTATGGATGTGAGAGTTGGACCATCAAGAAGGCTGAGTGCCAAAGAATTGTTGCTTTTGAACTGTGGTGTTGGAGAAGACTCTTGAGAGTCCCTTGGACTGCATGGAGATCAAATCAGTTAATCCTAAAGGAAATCAACCCTGAATATTCATTGGAAGGACTGATGCTGAAGCTGAAAATCTAATCCTTTGGCCACCTGATGAGAAGAGCTAACTCAGAAAAGATGATGATGCTGGGAAAGACTGAAGGCAGGAGGAAAAGGGGACAACAGAGGACAAGATGGTTGAATGGCACCACCGACTCAATGGACATGAATTGGAGCAAGCTTCGGGAGATGGTGAAGGATGAGGAAGCCTGGCATGCTTCAGTCGAAGGGGTCACAAAGAGACACGCCTGAGTGACTGAACAACAACAACAACAATGATGCTCTAAATCTAGCTCTTCAGTCTTTCTTTTTATATCACTTGGCAGCATTCAAGCTGTTGAACATGCCACAAACATTCTTTTGCCTGCCCTCTTTAATCTATCTCTTTAGAATGCACTGAAATACTGTAACTGCTCAACACTTCATCCCAAGCTGCTTCTCTTTACACTCCTTACCCTCCCTTTAGGCAATTTCATCCACACTCATGGTTTCACTAATTAACTCCATGCTACCCCAGACTTTTATTGTATATTCAATTGCCTTGCCAATCTCTCCACTTATTGGATAACTCAAAGATATCTCAGATTCCATTTGTCCAAAACCAAACACACGATCTTCGCTCTCAAACCCAGCCAAGATTCCTTTCAGGACTCCCTATCTCCATAATGGCATCACCAACTATTCAGCTGCACAAACTAAAAAATTAGAAGTACACTTTGATACATCCTTCCCCCGCATTCCCATCTTTCACTAAGTCCTATTAATTTTTCCTTTTAAACATTTCTCAACCCCTTCCCTCCATTTTTGGATTTTTGACCAAAATTCTTATCCTAGCCTTTAAGGCCCTGCAAGATCTGCTTCAGCTTACCTCTTTTGTCTTCCTATTGCCCTAAGTGCAGCCACACTTGTCTCCTTTCAGTTCCTTAAATATACTACATCATGCTTCCTCCTACCTTAGGGTATTTGCACATGGTTTCCCTCTGCCTGGACCACTCTTTGCCCATCTCTTCATTTATTCAATCTCTATTATATCTCAACTAAAATTTCACTTCCTCAGAGAAACTTCTTGAACATCTAGACAATATCAGGTCATTAAGTCATTAATTTAAAAAATATTTATTAATAACTACACAAGGTATGGTTCTAGGAATATGGAATTAATAAACACAAGACAGACCCTTGCCTTCATGGAGCCTACATTCTAGAGGAATGAGGCAGTAAGCAATAAAAATACTAAATAGATTAAATTATATGTGTGAAGGCAGTAAATCTATGGGAGGAAAGAAAAGAAAAAAGAATAAGGTAAGAGAATCACAAGCAGGGAGTTTTCAATGCTTAATTTGATGCCTAGAGAATAGCTGGCACTCAAACATGTGTTGGGTGGAATATGAAAAAGGGAATGAGCATGTTCAAGTTGAGGGAGCTTAAACTATAAAATAAGTAGAGGAATTACTTGGTATAAGAACAGAGATGCCATGAAAGAAAGACAAACCATGCAGGTCTTAAGAGGAAATGGTCTCTTAAATCATTCTTGATGGCTTTTTACAGATTCCAGTTTCAGTCACTGTATGGTCTTAGCATAACCACAACCTCCCTCCCCTACCCACAGAGGGCTGGATAATTAAAGTGGGTCACTCTTATATCCAAAATACCCCATCAGGACACATATACAAAATTATGGATACCACTCCATCACCCACCACCACACATTTCACCAAAGCCACTGCTTTGCTATACACACACACACAGAGACAGACAGACACACACATAGCTATCACTTTGATGCTCCAGTTCTTCAGTTCCCAATCCCTCTTAGGGACAAACCCTCTCCCACATACACAGGACTGTAAAAGCCCTTTCTCTCTTCTGTGACCCTGTAAAGCTTAGGTCATTATCTCTCCAAGCCAGCCAAATTAACAAGGCAGTCCCCTCAGGAACAGAATCCTAGGTCTCCTTGCCTGTTAGTCTCCCTGCACTCTAAAAGACTAGCTTCTACCCACATAAAAGTGAATGTGCATCCCTTTGTAATTCTGAATGACCTTCAAGATTAGTGACCCCATACACACCCACACTCAGGCTCCAGCCTCCTTTGGTAGGGTTTTGAAGGGCTGGGTGTCCCCTCAAGCCTCTTGTCCTCTTAAGGACTCATATGAGGATTTGCATACTTTCTCTGTGACAGGGGTGACCCTCAGTCACTACACTTCCCTGAAGCACAAATACTCATATATCCCTCCCATGGCACTGCCTGAAACTAAAGTAACACTCCTACTTAACCTGCCTCCTCAGAATCAGAGTCCCTCTCCCTTTAGAGGACCCTCCCATAGTCCACAGGATTGTGTTCAACCCCACCTGTGACGCAGCCTACCCCCTACAATCAGCCCCTATCACGGGTGCCCCTCCAGAGGGGAGTCGTCTTCCCTGGGTCCCAGCCCTTTCTCAGCCAGTGTTCACTCCGAAGGGTGCACACACTCTCATACACTCCTGCAACGCCTGGACTGCGCGGCCTCTGCCCCGGCACTCAGAGGGGTGTGCTCCTCCCTTGACCCTTGACCCCGAGGTCATAACCTCACCGCACAAACACAGAGGGTGCCTCTTCAGGAGTAGCGCCAGGCCCAAGTCCCCTGTACCCTGGGGCCCAGGACAGCGCCGTGCTGCCTCAGCGCTTGCCCCTGATCGACCGCCCCCACAGACCTGCCTCAGGCGCCGTCTGGCTCCGCTCCGCCATTTTTTTGTTGTCGTTCTGTCTCTGAGCCACGCGAAAATTGCGGGGCAGTGGGGAGCGGGCGATGGGATCCGCCGGCTGACAGAAGCTCCCTCAGGAAGACGCTGCGCGACGGTTGCCAGGGCAACGGGCAGCCGGCGTGTAGACGGCCGGCGCGTGGCGCGTGGCGGGGGGGCGGGGTGGGAGCGAGCGTGCGTCCGAGGCCCCGCCCCCTCGGAAGGAACCCCTTCCCTGGCGGGGTTTCTGCCCGGCTGGGACTCCGCGGAGCTTTTTCCATGCAACCCGGCCATCGCGTCCTGACAACTGAGCATGCTCGGCCGCCGCTAAGACGCCGGGGACCTGGTCCGCTGGGGTCGCGGGCTCATGCCGCGCAGGCAGGTGCCCGTGCTGACCGAAGAGCTGAATGGCCTGGCTTTCCTGTGGCTAGTGCTCAACTTTGAGAGTTGGGGACAGATTTCTCAATTTCCCAGCGCTTCTCCCTACCGTGTGCCTGGCCCTGATCAAGGTGCTGAATAACTTGTATCTTCGACTGGAATGCCCTGAGAATAATTATGTGCCCATCCCACCCCAAACATGTGGAGTACTAACAGGGTGGCTTCCTCGCCTCTCTACATCAGCATTAGTCCCCAACTGTAGCAAAGGCTTCACTTTCCTCGCTAGTCTCGTTTAGTCTTTTTTGGAGGGTAAATCATGTTGGTCTCTTGAGATGCCATGGACGGTAGCCTGCCAGGCCCCTCGGTCCTTGGAATTTCCCAGACAAGAATACTGGAATGAGTTGCCGTTTCCTTCTCCAGGGATCTTCCTGACTCAGAAATGGAACCTGTGTCTCCTGCATTCGCAGGCAGATTCTTTACCACTGAGCCACCTGGGAAGCCTAGTCTACGTCTCAGAATAACCTAGGGTGCTCTTTCCCATTTCTGCTAACCGTCACTACCTTTTAAGACCAAACTAGAATCTTATTCTTTATTGAATTGCTCTGTCCCCCCACCGGAGAAGGCAATGGCACCCCACTCCAGTACTAGGAAATCCCATGGGCAGAAGAGCCTGGTAGGTTGCAGTCCATGGGGTCGCGAAGAGTCAGACACGACTGAGCAACTTCACTTTCACTTTTCACTTTCATGCATTGGAGAAGGAAATGGCAACCCACTCCAGTGTTCTTGCCTGGAGAATCCCAGGGACGGGGGAGCCTGGTAGGCTGCCGTCTATGGGGTCGCACAGAGTCGGACACGACTGAAGCGACTTAGCAGTCCCCCCACAGTCACTTGTGCATTCGTGTCCGAACATTTACAATGCATCGTGCATTATTTACTTCTCTTTTCCTCACTTGACAGTGAGCTCCCTTACGCCTAGGGTCAGGTCTTTATCTTTGCATACTCCATAATACAGCATTGTGCTTGAGGCAAACGAAGTGTTAAGTAAATGTTTATGGAATGAAAAGTTCCTAAGTTCACGCCTGCACATTCTTACCTGTTCTATTGAGCACTTAATTTTTTACCAAATAAATACCTTGCTAGGTAGGCTGCTAGTCCTCCAGAGGCTCACAAAGAAAGGTAAAGAGATAATGAATTTAATGGAGGTTAACTAGTCTTACAAGTGCTACAGGATCAGAGGGATGGAAGTCTAACTTGGGGGAGAGGGGGAGGGGATGGCTAATCAGTGAAGACTGCAAAGGGAAGTGGATACCCTAGCTGAGTCTTGAGGAATGACTAACTGCAAGCCAGGGAAGGGAGAGGAATACTGTGCCAGGCGGAAGGAGCAGCACGTATCCAGGTACAGAGGGTGGGGATCACTGTTTGAAACTGCAAGAAGTCCAGTACTGACCGGGTACGAACCGCACAGGGTAAAGTGCTGTGTCTAAAGAAGTTCTTGTATAGTTAAGTAATTTCTTCTTTTGGGTTCCCAAAAAGCAGAGCCTGAGGCAAGGACTTGAGTGCCAGTAATTTGGGGGATGGGGGGTAAGACTATGAAACAGAATGAGGTATAGACAGTGAAAGAGGGAAGGGGATAAAAACAAGAAAAAGGTGTTATTTAGGTAATTGCTTTGATAGAAACTAGAGACCCTTTGAAGAACCCGGTGTTAATAGAATGTGCCTCAACATTGTCCCACTAAGAACAAGGGTCATTTACCTCAATTTCCATCCCCATTGGTTGAGGGTTAGGACCTTGAACTCTTTCACATTTCCTGGTTACAGTGGTCCAGTGCAAAGCTGCCTTCTTAAGGCAGAAAAGCAGGACTAGAAGGCTTTGGGGTGGTTTGCTGGCAACAAGCATGGAACTGTCCATTCATCCGCACTGAATCAAAGATAAGGTGTGGACACCACAAGAATCTTCTGTAGAAAATTACACAAAAATACCCATCAGAAAATACCGCTCACATTCCAGCAATTTGAAATTCGTCATGTTAATACAACCATCAAGATGAAAATACACAGACTCTCATGTATCAGTCCTAATGACTGAGTAGTAAAGGCTGTAAGGCTGTAAGAATTTCATTGTGGGAAGGCTGAGGGACAAAGGTGCTTCATTAAATATTGTGTGTTTTGTGTGTGTGAGTGTGTGTGTGCTCAGTCACTCAGTTGTGTCTGACTCTTTGTGACCCCATGGACTGTAAACCGCCAGGCGCGCCTCTGTCCGTGGAATTTTCCAGGCAAGAATACTGGAGCAGGTTGCCATTTCCTACTCCAGGGGATCTTCCTGACCCAGGGATCGAACTTGTCTTCTACATTGGCAGGCGGATTCTTTACCACTGCACTACCTGGAAAGCCCTTATTAAATATAAAAAGGTGGGGAAAAGAGAGTTTGAAGATCCAAGTTCTACTCAAACTCTGACCTTGTAACTTCATAATCTTGGGCAGATTACTTACATTCACTGAGCCTCAGTTTCCTTTTCCAACAAACTGAGACAGAAGTCCTGCCTGCAACAAAGAATTCGCTAAGTCACAAATAGTGTGATAGATTACAATGCATTTGGCAAGTATAAATTTAGTAAATAAAGGATCTAAGATGTTTTAGAACAATTCACTTACACATCCTTTGATTTTTGATTTTTTTTTTTTTTTGCTGAGGCAGACTCTGTGCAAGTACTAGAGATAAAGAGGGGAATATAACACTGTCCATGCTTTCTAGGAGCTCACAGTCCAGAAGGGTAAGAGATTTAATCAGTCATTACAACCCAGCATGATCAGTGTTCTAATAGAAGAAAGCATGGGAGACTGTGGGAGCCCAGAGGAAGAGAGCGCAAACCAGTGTGGGAGAGAGGGTATCAGTGAAGGGAGATTCAAGGAAAGTTTTCTGAAGGAGAGAGTGTCTGATCTGATCTGACTCTTCAAGGGCAAGTACCAGTAAGATGGGCAAAGAATGCAGGGATACAGAGAGAAAGGATGATTGAGGCAATAGGAACTGCATGGACAAAGCAAAGGATAGTGTATCTGAAGTGAAGACCAAAGCAGGAGGGGTACCTCAATAGGCAAGGGCAGACTTGGAGAATTCATATGTGGGAGAATTGATCATTTGGTGGGTAGAAACCCATTGGCAGGTTTTTAAGGAGGTCAGGGTCAGCTGTGCTGGTTGCTGTGTCAAGAGATTAGCGCCAGGAAACTGTGTAATGCATGAAGCACATAGAAGATTCTCGTCAACAGGCAATCCAGGGCTTCCCTGGTGGCTTAGTGGTAAAGAATCCACTTGCCATTGCAGGAAACACAGATTCTGTCCTTGGCCTGGGAAGATCCCACATGCTGTGGAACAACTAAGCCTACGTGCTGCGGTTACTGAGCCTGTGCTCTAGAGCCCAGGAACCACAACTACTGGGCCCAGAAACCACAACTACTGAAGCCCAGTGCTCTAGAGCCTGTGCTCTGCAACAGGAGAAGCCATTGCAATGAGGTGCCCACACACCGCAGGTAGAGAGTAGCCCCCACTCACTGCAACTAGAGAAAAGCCCAAGCAAACAAAGAAGATCCAGCACAGCCAAAAAATAATGTAAATAAATAAAATTATTTTTTAAATGATAATCTGAAAAGTCAACAAACATGTTTCTATGGAACTAAACTGTTTAAATTTTAAATAAAATGTAAAAATCAATTGTTTGGTCAGACTGCCCACATGTCCAGTGCTCAATAGCCACATGTGGTTAGTAGCAACTATGTTAGAGAGCATACATAGACAGAATATTTCTATCACTGCCGAAAATCCTATTGGACAGCATTGATAGATAAATGCCAACTGAGCAGAGGGGATGGAATGCCTGGGAAGATCTGCACTGACAGGACCATGTTTAGTTCTGTGTGTCAGCTCCTCTTCAGAAAGGAGTGCATTCCTTCTGGAGTTCTCAGAGACTTCCCTTTTTTTATGTGAAATAGCATAGCCTGGGACACAGGACAGAAATGCCCCTGACCTGGGTCACGATAGTTTTACCAGGCTACCATTCAGAGTGTCCCTGGGAGATCTGCTGTCCTCAAAGATCTCCTATGGTTTCTGCCTCCACAGACAGACACCCACCAACCCCAAAGCCAAGGTGACTTTCTTCAGAAAAATATTGTTTAGCATTCACCCACTCCCTCTGTAAACATTTATTGAAATGGCACCTACTCTGTGCCTGGCACTGAGTTAAATGCTGTATGGAATGATAGAGATATTCAAGTTATAATTACACTTCTCACATGCACAAACTCATTTAATTCTCAATGTAAAGTTGACATTAATGTCATCATCCTATACAGAAGATGAAACTAGGATTCAGAGAATTTAAGTGAATTACACAAAATCACAGTCAGAAAGTAGCAAGCTCAAGGAAGACTTGAATGGTGCTAAGAAATTCACCTATGTTATATTATTGTATTATTATCAAAAATTCATGCTTTTAATGTTTATAATCTAATTAAGAAGAAAAGATTTAAAAAGCTCCAGTTACTTGTAGAGTTCAGGTGAAGAAAGGAAGTCCACTCTGGGTTGCTTCGTAGGTTACCACAACTGTCAACTAAAAAAAATGCACAACATGAGAGTTGCGATTTGTTTTACTTGGGGCAAAATGAGGACTGCAGCCCAGAAGACAGCACCTCAGATAACTCTGAGAGACTGCTCCAAGGAGCGAGGGGGAAAGGACATTGTTATGTGATTTTGGTGAAGGGGAGGCTACATACAATCAAGCGCATATTTTTCCAAAAAGTTTCTTCTAGTCTTGTGAAGCTTCTGCAAGTCACAAGAAATGGTCATCACCATGACGGATTTTAGTGCTTTTCTAGATATGAAGAGATATAAGAATTGGGTTCATAAAATCAGCTCCAGAGAATATCTTTCTGAAGACCTGTCCTGCCAGTTTTCCAGAAGCACAGAGTGCCTCATTTCTGCTCTCCACCCTGAACTTCTTCAGGGGCTATTGAAGGTCAGCAGCTGTAGTAGCACATGATTTAATCCTTGTTGAGGTAGATGGCAAGCACTCATGGCAAGTGCCAGTTTGTGGTTGACACACACAAATCCAGTTTACAAGTCTGAAAAAATGTGGTAAAACCAATGATAAAGGAGTGTACAGCCACTATGGAGAAGAGTATGGAGATTCCTTAAAAAACTGGAAATAAAACTGCCTTATGACCCAGCAATCCCACTACTGGACATACACACCAAGGAAACCAGAATTGAAAGAGACACATGTACCCCAATGTTCATCACAGCATTGTTTATAATAGCCAGGACGTGGAAGCAACCTAGATGTCCAGCAGCAGATGAATGGATAAGAAAGCTGTGGTACATAAACACAATGGAGTATTTATTCAGCCATTAAAAAGAATACATTTGAATCAGTTCTAATGAGGTGGATGAAACTGGAGCCAATTAAACAGAGTGAACTAAGCCAGAAAGAAAAACACCAATACAGTACACTAACACATATATATGGAATTTAGAAAGATGGTAACGATAACAAGAGACAGCAAAAGAGACACAGATGTATAGAACAGTCTGTTGGACTCTGTGGGAGAGGGAGAGGGTGGGATGATTTGGGAGAATGGCATTGAAACATGTATAATATCATATGTGAAACAAATTGCCAGTCGAGGTTTCGATGCATGATACAGGATGCTTGGGGCTGGTGCACTGGGATGACCCAGAGGGATGGTATGGGGAGGAAGGTGGGAGGGGGATTCAGGATGGGGAACACGTATACATCCATGGTGGATTTATGTTGATGTATGGCAAAACCAATACAATATTGTAAAGTAATTAACCTCCAATTAAAATAAATAAGTTTATATTTAAACAAAAGAAAACTATAGGAGCATCAAAGAGAGATACTTTTGATAAGCATCAGGGAAGGATTTTTGGATGAAATGACCTTTGAGCTGAGTATTAAGGATGAGATGGGGTCAGCCAGATGGAGTGCAGGGTGGAGAGAAGAGAAATGAAAATACTATTTAATCAAACTTGTCATTTGTGTTTCTACTTTGCTTATGTTGGTTTTAAAAATATTTCCAACATTTTCTTATTTGGTCCTTGAGATTAAATTTAAAAAAGAATTGTGCTATGCTAAGGCTATAAAAGAATTAGTTAAGGATTTTTTCTTAACCTGAATTAAGTGTTTAAAAGTTAGAACATGACTGAACTCAACAGAAAGGAAAATTATCTGATGTTGAAAGGAAGAGAGAAATCAATGATGCAGTCATTTATCCTTATAATTTACTCTGCCCAGACTGCTCTTTTTTCCAGATATCTGCCTGACTCACTTCATTCTGGTCTCATCTCAGATGACATTATTGGAGAGGTGTTTCCCTACAATACTACTTAAAATGTACTTCTTAGACATTTCGTAGATTTTAGTACTGTGAATGGTATCTTATGTTCTATAATTTTTTATAATTGCTTTGTTGGCTGTTCAGGTAGACAAATGCTATTGATGTCTTAAGTTAATAATAGAATTGTGAAATTCGGTGAACTCTCATATCTATTTGTTGACTGTTTTCATATTTTTTAAACTATAAGAAAAATGAACAGCAAAACCAGAGTTGTCTGTACCCTTCCTACTCTTTTAACATATTTCATCTTCTCTATTATTATTTTACCAGAGTCTCTAGTGTTGTGTTTAAAAACTGGGATTCTTGTCTTTTCCTGACATTAAAAGAGCTGCATCTAAAGTTTTTCCATTAAATGTAACTTTGACTCAAATCTTTTTCAAACTGAGGAATTTTTCAAAGAGTTTTAAATTACACATTCCCAGGTGGTGCTAGTGGTAAAGAACCCAGCTGCCAATGCCGGAAACATAAGAGACCAGAGTTCAATGCTGGATCGGGAAGATCCCCTGGAAAAGGAAATGGCAACCCACTACAGTATTCTTGCCTGGAGAATCCCATGGACAGAGGAACCTGGCAGGGTCCAGTCCATCGTGTCATGAGTCAGACATGACTGAAGTGACTTAGCACACAGCACATTGAATTTTAGGTTTGTCAGAGCTTTTCTTCCAAGGAGCAAGAGTCTTTTAGTTTCAGGGCCATAGTCACCATCCGCAGTGATTTTGGAACCCAAAAAATAAAATCTGTCTCTCTTTCCAATTTCTCTCCATCTATTTGTCTTGAAGTGATGGGACCAGATGCCACGATCTCAGTTTTTTGAATGCTGAGTTTTTGTTTTGTTTTAATTTATTTATTTTTTAATTGAAGAATAATTGCTTTACAGAATTTTGTTGGTTTCTGCCAAACATCAACATGTATCAGCTATGGTGTACAAATGTTGAGTTTTAAGCTAGCTTTTTCATTCTCCTCTTTTACCTTTATCAAGAGGATCTTTAGTTCCTCTTCACTTTCTGCCATTAAATTGATACCATCTGCATATTTGAAGTTGTTGATATCTCTCCCAGCAATCTTGATTCCAGCTTTCGAGTCATCCAGCCCAGTATTTCACATGATGTATTCTGCATATAAGTTAAATAAGCAGGGTGACAATATATAGCCTTGACATACTTCTTAAAAAGCAGAGACATCACTTGGCACACAAAGATCTGTATAGTCAAAGCTATGGTTTGTCCAGTAGGCATGTACAGGTATGAGAGTTGGACCATAAAGAAGGAAGAGTGCCAAAGAATTGTTGCTTTTGAACTGTGATACTGGAAAAGACTCTTGAGAGTCCCTTGGACAGCAAAGAGATCAAACCAGTAAATCCCATAGGAAATCAACCCTGAATATTCATTGGAAGGACTGATGCTGAAGCTGAAGCTCCAACACTTTGGCTAGCTGATGCAAAACACCAACTCATTGGAAAAGACCCTGATGCTAGAAAAGACTGAGGGCAAGAGGAAAAGGGGGCAACAGAGGATGAGATGGTTAGAAGTCACCACTGACTCAATGGACATGAGTTTGAGCAAACTCTGGGAGACAGTGAAGGACACAAACTTGGTGTGCTGCAGTTTATGGGGTCACAAAGAATTGGACATGCCTTAGTGACTGAACAAGAACATTGCATTTTAAACCAAAAACCTTATTTTGCAACTGCTAAGATAATCATGTGTTTTTTTCTCTTTTAATGTAGTAAAATTAATTTATAGATTTTCTGATGTTAAGGTATTTTTGCATTTGGGGGCTAAATATTATTTGATCACAAATTGTTTTTTAAATGCATTGTTGGATTCAATTAACTATTTTAGTTTTAAAATGTTCATAAATATGCTATTTCTAGCATAAAATGGGTCATCTGAGCCTAGAGAATTTGGGAGGGGAAATTTTTTGTTATCATTTCTAAGTTTTAATGGTTATTATTTTGTATCTTTCTGGAGCCAACTTTGAAATTTATATTTTCCAGAAATTTATCAATTTTATGTTTTAAGTTTTCATATTTTAATTGTTAAGATCTCTCTTGTGTCTATTTATATTTTTTATTATGAATGGTATTTATTTCCATCTTTTCTTGATTCACATTACCAGAGATATATTTATCTTACTGATCTTTCCAAAACTTTTAATTTTGTGAAGCTCCCACCCTCCCTCTCTCTATCCGCTTTCACTCTCACTCTCCTTAAATTTTTTTTTCTCTCTCACACAGGATTAGATTAAGATACAAACTACAGGAAAACCCAAAATGCCAGTGGCTTGCACAAAACAAAATATGCCTTCTTTCTTAAGTGTAAAAAATCTTGAGCTAATTCAGGGTTGTTATGTTTCTCTAGGTGTCAGGGATCAAACTATGTGTATCTTGGTGTTGCATGGTTTCCATTTCAGTCCAAGATGACTACTGGACTTCCAGTCATTAAAGTTGTATTTTTAGCCAGCAAGAGGGAGAAATGTTTTTTAAAAACACATTCCATAACTTGCACCTATAATTCTACTTATATCCCACTGAGCAGAACTTGCTCATAGAAACACTCCTAGCTGAAGAAATAAGTCTCTATTATGGACAGTTATATACCTAGAGCAGGAAAGGATACATAATTGGAGGGGCGCAGTGAAAAATTTGAAAAACAAATTTTTTGAAAAATGTATGCGAGACAGCAAAAGAGATACAGATGTATAAAAAACTGTTAAGAATTTCATGATGGCAAGGTGAAAGCATCAAACTAATCTTGGAGCACTGTACTATGTGTGACTGCACAGGTCACATGCCCATGAAACTGATCTTGCCCCGAAATTCTCTATTGAATGAAGAAAAGGAGGAGAAGCATTTAGAGACAGCTGGAAGTCTATACCCCATTATTTAATTTAATCATTTCTGCCTTTTCCCCCATTTGTGATTCTTTGGGACTTTCCAGGTATCTCAGTGGTAAAGAATCTGCCATGAGTCAGGAGGATTCCCTGGAAGAGGAAATGGCAATCCACTCCAGTATTCTTGCCTGGAAAAGTCCATAAACAGAGGAGCCTGGAGGGCTACAGTCCACAGGGTCGAAAAGAGCTGGACAGAACTGAGCACACATGCAGGCACGTGTGGTTCTTAGGGTATACTCTTCCTGATTTGAACATTTAGCTAATTGCTGTATTTCCTTAAAAAATGTTATGTATTTCCTTCCATGTACTTAGATAGGTATCATTACTATTGCCATTTTACAAAGCATAAGAATAAGCACTGAGAAGCTGAATAACATGATCAAGTTCAAAGAGTTTATTGGCAATGTAATTGGGATATGAACCCAACCAACTTATCTGGATTCCATGATTTTGACATGTGCAACATACTACCACTCTGCATCATGCATACATCTTAATTGTACCTGTCACTTGAGTTGCAACTTATTTTCATGTATCTCCCTTTCCAATTGTGAGTATATAGTAAATTAAAAATGTGCACAATTGTTCTGTTTAGGGATACACATTTGGGTGATAAAACCATAAAGAAACATATAGAAGCGATTGTGTGTCCTTGGTAAGTCTTGATTGTCTCCAAGAAATATAAGTATCACACACACACACACACACACACACACACACACACCCTTGGTGAGATGTGATTATTTCTTGGGTGAACTAAAGAGGAAATCAGTAGTGATATCTTTCTGTTAGGGATAGGCAATGACTGAGAAGAGCAGAAGCTAAGGGAAAACTGACACAAATCAGATATATATCAACAAAACATCATAGGACAAATTGTTCTCCTTCAGAGAGAAGTAGAATTTCAAAAGAAGGGAATGAGATCACAGGCCTCAGAGATTTGGAAGAAGATAGAGTTAAAGAAAAAAGGTCAAGGAAACTGAGAAGGGAAAATGGTCCCAAGGATGGAAATTCCCACAAAGGCCACCCTCTTTTTGAAGGACCAAGTCTAAAAAGCTTCACTTGCCCCATAAAAAGACACTGCTGAAAATGCATGTGTTTCAGTCCCTGTTTCTCCCACTTCTTGCTAAGTGCTACCTCCTTAATGAACTTTGTATATTTTATATAATTCTTCATTTTGGTGAGATTAGCAGGACAGGGTAGTCCAAGAAGGGTCAGACTTCACTTCACCTACCCTTAATACCTAGGGACTCCAGTGGAGATGAGACTGGAGAATGCATTGTACTCATAAACAAATTAATTTTTTAAATTGAGATCTCACAAAATATATTGTCTGTGCCTTAGTTTTATCACTTAATGTTAATCAGTGAGAATTTTCTCATGTCACAAAATCTTCTTTGAAAACACTATTCCTGTTTCTGTAAAAATATTCATCTTACTGAGGTGCAATAACTAAACCATTCCCTCCTTCTTGGATATTTAGGTCAATTAGGTCCTCCTTTTTTTTCTGTCATAAATAATGCTGTAGTGAACATCCTTGTGCATATATCTTTGATCATCATCTCCAGTCAGTTCCTTGGTTTGGGTTTCTAGATATGAGGTCACTGGATCAGAGAGTGTGAATTTTCAAGACTCTTGCAACATACTGGTAAAACGTTCTCCCTAAGGACCTCATCCCTTTATCCTCTCACAGGCAGGGTGTACAAGTACCTGTTACATGATACCTTTACCAACATTCTGGCTGTGATATTTACACAAAAAATGTTTTACCCAATTAACCAGGACACATGCACTGATAGAACTTAAACATCTGCTGAGAAGAAACTTGAGAAGTTTGGTTTAAATGTGGAAAAGCTAATTGCAGTTGTCACAGATGGGGCACCTGCCAAAAATGGGGGAAATTGTTTTCACCAGTTTAGGAGAGAAGGATTGTGCAGTCCAGCTTTCATGCCTCTTTCAGAGTGTGTGGTATGAACTAGAGGGTGTGCTAAGTTCTCTGTGATTTAATGAAAGCACAGATGAAGATTTCAAGCTTTCTTCATGCTCATGCCTTAACTGATACTTATTTGTATATTTGCGAGAAGATTCAGTAGGTATAGAAATCTAGCTTATTTACTGAAGATGGCTTGATTGTTTTTTAAATATAAATTTATTTATTTTAATTGGAGGCTAATTACAATATTGTATTGCTTTTGCCATACATCAACATGAATCCGCCATGGGTGTACATGTGTTCCCCATCCTGAACCCCCCTCTCACCTCCCGCCCCATACCATCCCTCTGGGTCATCCCAGTGCACCAGCCCCAAGCATCCTGTATCCTGCATCGAACTTGGACTGGTGATTCATTTCATATATGATATTATACATGTTTCAATGCCATTCTCCCAAATCATCCCACCCTCTCCCTCTCCCACAGAGTCCAACAGACTGTTCTATACATCTGTGTCTCTCTTGCTGTCTCACATACAGAGTTATCATTACCATCTTTCTAAATTCCATATATGGCTTGATTGTTAAAAACTATTTTAAGAAATAAAATTTCAAGCTTGAAGCTAAAAGATTCTCTGACATCCATTTTGCTAAGTTCCCCCAGTGTCATTAGACTGGACTTAGCGATGTAACAAATATCGGAATACACTGAGTCTGAAACTGTATGGAATAAAACAAAGCTATTGCTGACTTGTTCACGAAAGTCACAACATTTAGTCTGAACATGAGGCCACAGAACCATATTATCCAATGCCGAGAAGAATAACAAATTCTAAAGCCATAGAGTTACATGGTAAATGGAGTAACAATTTCAGAAGAGGTTCACAGATTAATGCCAATAAGACTAAATTTCCAGAACTGCTACTGGATAAGCATCTCTTCTATCAGTTTTAAGAGAAAGTGATTGTTATTGAGAAATATCAATAACCTCAGATATGCAGATGACACCACCCTTACAGCAGAAAGAAAAGAAGAACTAATGAGCCTCTTAATGAAAATGAAAGAGGAGGGTGAAAAAGTTGGCTTAAAACTCAACATTCAGAAAACTAAGATCAGGGCAACCAGCCTCATCGCTTCATGGCAAATAGATGGGGAAACAGTGGAAACACTGAGAGATTTTATTTGGGGGGCGGGGGAGGTGCTCCAAAATCACCGCAGATGGTGATTGCAGCCATGAAATTAAAAGACGCTTGCTCCTTGGAAGAAAAGATATGACCAACTTAGACAGCATATTAAAAAGCAGAGACATTACTTTGCCAACAAAGGTCCGTCTAGTCAAAGCTATGGTTTTTCCAATAGTCACGTATGGATGTGAGAGTTGGACTGTGAAGAAAGCTGAACACCAAAGAATTGATGCTTTTGAACTGTGGTGTTGGAGAAGACTCTTGAGAGTCCCTTGGACTGCAAGGAGATCCAACCAGTCCATCCTAAAGGAAATCAGTCCTGAATATTCATTGGAAGGACTGATGCTGAAGCTGAAACTCCAATACTTTGGCCACCTGATGCAAAGAACCAACTCATTGGAAAAGACCCTGATGTTGGGAAAGAATGAAGGCGGGAGGAGAAGGGGACGACAGAGGATAAGGAGGATAAGATGGCATCACTGACACAATGGACATGAGTTTAAGTAAGCTCTGGGGTTGGTAATGGACAGGGAAGCCTGGCTTGCTGCAGCCATGAGGTCACAAATAGTCGGACACGACTGAGTAACTGAACTGAACTGATTGATATGGTTAACTATGCCCAGTAAAAATATCCCTCAACTTGTGTAGGAAAGTATATAAATTCCAGAACTGCCTGGAAATTTTCTGCTATGTAATGAAACACTGAGCCATTAAATTTTTCTATGCAATATGTGAAAAGAAAGCTTAATATACAATAGTGATATAAATCTGGAATTGGAATAGAGATGTTTTGATTTACAAATACAACAGTTTTCAATAATAGTTTAACCTGATAAAAACCTATATCCTCACTGAGTTGATCAAAATAGATCAAAGAAACTACTAGGCTAAAAGCTGTATATTTCTGTCCTGTTTAAGAAATATGATTAATTTTTCCAAAACAGTTGTGCTACATTTAATACATTTTAATTTTATATTTTTTGAACAGGGGCCTTCCCAGGTGGCTCAGTGGTAAAGAATCCACTTGCCAGTGCAGGAGATGAAAGAGACACAGGTTTGATCCCTGAGTTGGGAAGATTCCCTTGTGTAGGAAATGGCAACCCACTCCATTATTCTTGCCTAGAAAATTCTAAGGACAGAGGAGCCTTTCCACAGCATGCGCTGCACCTATGGTTTCACAATGATTCAGACATGACTTAGTGACGGAACAACATTTTTGAACAGCCTAAAGGTTTCACTTCCCATCATTGTATTGTAGACTGAAATGTAACACACAACCTTAAAGTTGAGAGTTATGCTTTACTGGGTGGAAATTTTTAGGACTTCAAGTCCAGAAGGCAGCATCTCAAGTAATGCTGAGAGAACTGCTTGATGCAAGAGGGGAAGCTGAGTTATACGGAAGTTTGGCAACAAAGGGCATGTAGTCAGAACATCAAAAGATTATTGTTAATTAAGGAAAACCAGATATCCCAAGTTAAGGAATTTAGTGCTTTTATAAATATGGGAAGATGCGAGAGTCTGGGCTCACTGAAATCATTCCTTTGATAAGTACCTCAGCATCCTGTTTTCACATCCTGAATATCCTCAGGGTTTAACACAGGGAGTGGTTGTAGCATGATGGCTGCTAGATAGCAGGTATCCTTTTCCTTCCTGAGTTTCCTCAGGCTCACTGGCTCATGTTGGAAGGGTGAAATTGCTGATGACTATAGCATCCTTCCTGAGCTGGCTTAAAAAAGCTGACTTAGAGCTCAACATTCAAAAAACTAAGATCATGACATCCAGTCCCATCACTTTATTCAAATAGATGGGGAAACAGTGACAGATTCTATTTTCTTGGGCTTCAAAATCAATGCACATAGTGACTGCAGTAATGAAATTAAAAGATGCTTGGTCCTTGGAAGAAAAGCTATGGCAAAGCTAGACAGCATATTAAAAAGCAGAGACATTACTTTTCTGACAAAGGTCCGTATAGTCAAAGCTATCGTTTTTCTAGTAGTCATGTATGGATGGATGTGAGAGTTGTACCATAAAGAAAGCTGAGCGCTAAAGAACTGATGCTTTTGAACTGTGGTGTTGGAGAAGACTCTTGAGAATCCCTAGGATTAGCAAGGAGATCAAACCAGTCAATCCTAAAGGAAATTAGTCCTGAATATTCATTGGAAGGACTGATGCTAAAGCGGAAGCTCCAATACTTTGGCCACTTGATGCAAAGAACTGACTCCTTGGAAAGGAATCTGATGCTGGAAAAGATTAAAGGCAGGAGGAGAAGAGGATGACAGAAGATAAGATGGTTGGATGGAATCACCAACTTGATGGACATGAGCTTGAGCAAGCTCCAGGAGTTTATGGTGTACAGGGAAGCCTGGCGTGCTGCAGTCCACAGGGTCACAAAGAGTTGGACACAACTGAGCAACTGAACTGAACAGACTGATAGCATCCTTGTTTACTGATATGGCAGAAAATATTCCATTTCTCAGAATTATTGAATATGATAGGCAATAGGTAATAATAAGTAAGCACAAGTTTTGGAGTAGAGAAAGTCAAAGTACAAGTCCTGGCTCCACCAATGCATAAAATTCTCTCCTTGGCCTTTAATGTCCAACAACCTGGCTAGGCTTGCCTTTCCAATCTCACCTCTAACCCCACTCCTCTTCACTCACCATGCTCCAGCCACACAAGCTCCTTGCTGTTCCTCAAACACTTCAAGCTTGTTTCCCTTTCATAATCTTATTGCTCCCCTTTGATGGAACTGCTCTTCCTTCATATCTTCATATCATTTGCTCTCTCACTTTATTCATGTCTTTTTTCAAATATCACCTCCTCAGAGACATCCTCCCTGACCACTGAACTAAAATAACCCACACTTTCAGTCATTGATTATTACATTAGCCAGATTTTTTTCTTTACTATCTAATATCATAAAATTTTTTATTTACCTAATTGTTTATTAATTATTGTCCCATTATAATCTCTATGAGAGCAGGAGTCTTACCTGTTTTGTGCCCTGCTTTATCATCAGCAGATAGGATAACTTTGGACACATCATAGATACTTAATAAACATTTTTGAATGAATGATTGAACCAACAACAGCTAGGATAATTCTATGCACAGTTATTTGGGGAGTACACAAAAGGTGTACCTAACCTAAATTTGCAGTTGAAATGGAGTATTGCCGGGGTCCAGCCCTGGTGGATCCAGGGAATTCGAAGCGTGGATGGCATTGGCGGGGAAAAGACTTACTTATATAGAAATAGAAAAGAGATTAAGAAGAAATAGTATAGTAGGAAAATTAAGTGGAAAAAAGAGGCTGAATAACTTGGTTTATGGGGAAGGCCAATAAAGCTCCAGACAAGGAGCTTGCACCATCTACGTTAGGCCGCTGGCGCCTGCTCAAATAGCGGAGAGTGCCCCACCTTGGGCACTCTCTCGCGAGGATCTTAGGGCCAGGGCAAGTAAGTAGACTTGGTGAGCCGCCCGTTCCAGATGGGAATTCAGCCTGAAGTTAGAATAAAGAGGAGAAGGAAGGAGAGGGAAAACGGGTGAGAGAAAGAGACATGGGGGGAGCCAGATTCCCAAGAAACTAGGCCGAGACACTAGTCTGGAAAACTGGTCCCGTCCGTTTATTGTTCAAGGGGCTATTTATATTTTTGATAATACATGGAGATCAATGGGTAACACAAAGTTATGCAGCGTTAGCAGTTTAGACTCTTATCAAAAGCAGGCTTTTCTCTCTGCATACCTGACTGCAAACACAAGTCTTAGGTAATTTACATCATCTTCTGCCAGAAGGGCCAATTAACATTTTACAGCCTTTTTTCTGATAAGGGTTTGTCAACCAGAAGACTTATTTGTGTTGATCTTCCCAAAGTTTGGCGCCGCTCTCTGAAAGCACTAAATAAAGTTACATTCTTACATAGCTAAGATACAACAATTTATAACAAGTGAAAGGAGTACAGTGATTTATAACAAAAGAAAAGTAATTAACTCAAAAGTCTAGTGTTGCTAACATCAAAACTACTATATATCTTTTTCCATATCCTGTTTACATTGATTAACATCTTCCCAGGTGCCTAAAAGATAAAGAATATGGAGGCCTGGCAACAATCATTGAGTCAACAGTGAAAACCTGTCACCAATATGATTTTTAACTCTTTAGAAAAGGCTCTGTATCTTTAAGATGCTTTCAAGCTTTGTGCCTCTCCCGGTTGGGGGCTGCAAGCAAATCACAAGCTGTAAGGGGTCCGGGGAACTTGTTAGCCAAGCTAGAGAACTACCAGAGGAGGTTTAACTGAAACATCCCTTTCAAATGCAGAAGACTCAAGCTTAGAAATAACTTTTTCCGGAGTGTATCAGAAGAGTAGAGAAGCAGAGAACAGAAGCCGGCAGATTTTTATTTTGGGGGGGGTGGACGCTCAGGAAATTCCAGGGGGAAAACCTGAAGCCGTCACGTCCTTGCGTTTGTCAGGCTTCCTTCCACAAGACCTTGTCACGGGTGGAATTCCTCACCATGGCTCCCAGCAGAGTATGATCAAAGGAAATTTTGCTAGAGGAAGATAAATTATAATCTGAAGTTTTGAAGGATGAGGAGGGAAGAAGGAGAGGATTATAGGTGAAGGAAACAGAGATGTGAGGGGCAGAGGATAAGAGAATACAGCCTGAATATTCAGGAAACTGCAGGTAATCTGGGATGATTCATCAAAATGTGAACAGGAGAAAATGGCTTCTGTGGTTTGAGGGGTTGAGTATAGTCCCTGAAGCCTTATAAATGATTTGAGACCCAAAGTTTCTAAAAACATCCTCATTCTAAATGCTCCCAAGGGTGATCAAAATAGTCTGGACTTTCCTTCCAGTAGATTTCCAGAAATATGAGAAGTTAACTGCAACATGGAATGAGGAAGAATTCTTTAAAATTCTCTGTGTGTGACTTCTTCATTTCCCTTTCTACATCCACTCCCCAATTAAGATCTGATAGAGATTGAGGTCAGCTGTCCTTCAGGACATCCAACAAGATCCATAATTATAAGCAGATTCTATAAAGTGAGTTTGTGCCTGGAGAATCCCATGGACGGAGGAGCCTGGTGGGCTATAGTCCATGGGGTCGCAAAGAGTCGGACACAACTGAGCGACTTCACTTTCACTTTCATCCCTCATAGCTGCATTTAATAATGTGTTGCTATATGTGTCTTGGCAGATGCCCCACAATAAACTGATTGCAAAAGATGTCATTTCATGTATGCATGTTTCCATTGCTTTTACAGTGGCCAAGTTAAGAGCCATATGTCCTCTGCATTTGGAGGGAAAAAGGATACGTGTTGCTTTGCAGTGGGTAAAATGGTCCAAACAAAAAACCATATCCATACCCCAAGGAGTTCATAATCCAAAAGCAAGAGTGGACATGCTATGAAACACTGCAGAACAATATCCACACAATACATGCAGATAGAGCAGCATATGTCTATCACAGCTGTAATGCTTTGTAAAGGATCCCCAAACCATTGCTAGTCTTCGAACATTTCCCCAGTTCAAAGCACAGAATACCATCTCTTATCAGCTAACTTAGAAAAGCCAAGCAAGATGCTTAAAACAGACATGAGTAAAGGTCATATTCCTAAACTTTAGAAAACTAAAAAGTAAAACTCCCTGACAAGTAAACTACTGCCATGCACATTACCATCCACCCTCAGTGGTAACATACTCTGTATTCATGTTGTCAGAGGCAAATACAACTCATCGACTTTTCCTGAAAGATGCCACTTTGTTCTATAGTTGTTCAGTTGTGTCCAACTCTTTTGCAACTCTGTAGACTTTAGCCCTTCAGGTTCCTCTGTCCATGGGATTTTCCAGGCAAGAATACTGGAACAATTTGCCATTTCCCCTTCTAGGTTATCTTCCATATGCAGGGATCAAACCTGCACCTTCTCGTCTCCTATTAATTCTTTTAATGCTGAACCATTGGAAAGTCCAAGATACCACTAACCAATGATTAAATGAAGATCTTGGATAAACATCTTTTGGAAACAAAAAGGAAAAAGTTAAAGAATTAATCATTTGGCTTAAGTTCATTAATAATTAAAACCCTAGAGCTCTCACTGCTTTTGTTATCCTTGTTGCTAACATCTGCAAACAAAAAATACAAAGGGAACTAGGATGTGACGAAAAGAACACTGAAACCAGAGCCTGATCAGCTTTTTATGCTCAGCAAGTCACCTCATCTTTCTATCCTCCATTTCTCCTAACTGTAAAATAGGAGCAATTAATTGTGAACAGTCTACTTCATTAGACTGTTTAGTCTTTGTGATCCCATGGACTGCAGTCCGCCAGTCTCCTCTGTCAGTGAGGATTCTCCAGGCAAGAATACTGAAGTGGATTGCTATGCCCTCCCCCAGGGGATCTACCCAACCCAGGGATCGAACCCAGGTTTCCTGAATTACAGGTGGATTCTTTACCTACTGAACCACCAGGGAAGCCCAGAAATTAGTTTGCATATATTATTAAGGCATTTTCTAAACCAGAAAGCACTGCAAATGTTAAAGCTTATTATGTAATGTTCATTGTTTCTGTGTTCTCCTAAATTCCCGTGGAAACCATTCAAGTGACCCTCTGAGCATTTTTGTTATTTTTTAAATATATTTTACTTTTTAGAATAGTTTTAGATTTACAGAAAAGTTGAGAAAATAGTACATAGAGAGTTCTTAAATACCCTACACCTTATTTCCCCCTATTATTATGTTAGTATGGTTTCCAATATTGATACAGTATTATTAACTAGTTCATGCATGCTTAATCGTGCACAACTCTGCAACCTCATGGACTGTAGCCCTCCAGGCTCCTCCATATTTTCAAGAATACTGGAGTGGGTTGCCATTTCCTACACTAGATTATTAACCAAAGTTGAGAGTTTATTGATATTTCCTTTGCTTTACCTAATATCCATTTTCCTTTCCAAAATCCCATGCTGAGTATCACTTTACATTTAGTTGATATGTCTCCTGAGGCTACTCTTAGCTATGACATTTTCACAGATTTTCCCCATTTTTGATGACTTTTAGCGCTATTACTCAAAATGATGCCCCTGTATTGCAATTTCTCTGATATTTTTCTCATGATTAGACAGTGGTTATGGGTTTTGTGGATGATGATAACAGAGGTAAGTTGCCATTTTCATCACATAATACCAAAGGCATATACTATCAATATGATTTACAACATTGAGGTTGCTCTTGATCACCTGGCAGTGGTAGCATTTGTCAGTTTTCTTCACTGAAAAGTTGTACTTTTTTCCCACTTTCTGTACTATATTATTTGGAGGAAATCACCATGTGAAGCCCACACTTAAGGAGTAGTTATGCTTCCTCTCTCTGGTTTTGTTTTTACCAAATAAAAGCAATATGTCCACGGTACAGAGCTTGCCCTTTTGCAATAGGGACTGTTACCTTTTAAGATATTTTCAAAGAGCTGGTATGAAATCACTCTCTTCAGAAGAAAAACTACAGTAACAGTAGTTTTCTATTCCTTGCCTTGAAAATCACAGTTCCCATTTTTACTTCAAGATAATTTCTATCTTAAAGAAAAAAAGTTTACTTTGTTAAACTTGCCATTCAATGCTTAACGCGGCCTGTCTTCTTCATACAGTTCTGTCTTTCCTTCTTTCTTCTACTTTTTTATCTGCACCTTCTTTAGAAAGAAAACTCATACATCCATTTCTTCTTTTAGATTTTTCCACCATGCTGCTTCAAATATGTTGCTTGCATAATTTTCTGAGATAAAAAATTAGAATCTAAGCTTCTCTCTGAGGGAATATTACCTTTGAAGTTCAGGAAGGCATCAGAATCAAAGTAAAATCTACAATTTACTTCCCTACAACAAATTTTGGGAAGATAAAACTAACAAGATACAAAAGGAAAAATCTGTTTCAAACTGATAATAAAGATGCAGTAATGAGTAGAAATAAAGAAAACATGAGGAAGTTATGAATAAGAACTACTTGGTTTACAACAATTGCATTTCCCTAAACCTCAGCAAGCCAAAGTATCTAAACCTCAAACTTCTGATTCAGTCATTCCTGGACAAACTTTATTTCTCAAATACAAGTTTCTGTGGCAGAGTAAAAAGAGTAAACATACAAATGCACCCAGTGAAATCTGACACAAGGAATTTAGATGGATTAAACAGGAGCCACTAAAAAGAAAATCATACAAAGGTAGGTAATCTTTTTCTGGGGCTTCCCCGGTGGCTTAGCAAAGAATCCACCTGCAAAAAGCAGGAGACACAGGAAACATGAGTTTGATCCCTGGGTTGGGAAGATGCCCTGGAGGAGGGCGTGGCAACAGACTCCAGTATTCTTGCCTGGAGAATCCCATGGACAGAGGAGCCTGGTGGACTGCAGTTGATAGGGTCACAAAAAGTCAAATGTGACTGAACACGCATGCAATCTTTTTCTAAAGATAGTAATGTGGATGTACAATTCTTGTCATCTTGCAAATCAAAAATTTACACATATCCAGGAAAGAAATTTTTCTTTTGGCTAACATACTCTTAATTTCTTTTTTAACAGAAAAATAATAATAATAATGATTAAAAGCTTCCTAGTCACAAGCAATACAGTGTAAATTAAGGAATACCAGTTTTTGAATCAGAAGAAACTGAATTCAAATTCCAACCTCACCATTTACTAGCTGTATGACTATATGATAAATTATTTAACTTTCACGAATCTCAATTTCCTCATCTATAAAAGATACACTAGACCTACCTTATGGGTCATTAGGATGATTAGATACATGTTAGATACATGGCAAAAAAGTCTAATTACTATATAGCAGACTCTGAATTAGACAGAGAGAAAGAAGATACTATTCGGATCCTCTCAGTTTTTAATCTTAGTGGAAGAAATGGAGACTAATCAAGGAAAAACCAAAAACAATGAAATTATTAAAATTATAAATTCTACAAAGTCACTTAAAAAAAAGGTAGTTTTCCCTGAGTAGGTGATGATGGAACTAAAATATATCACTGAAAAGCTGAAAGAAAAATGAAAATGTTAGTTGCTCAGTTGTGTCCAGCTCTTTGCAACCCCATAGACTGTAGCCCACCAGATTCTTCTGTCCATGGAATTTTCCAGGCAAGAATACTCAAGTCAGTAGCCACTCCCTTCTCCGGGAGATCTTCCTGACCCAGGGATTGAACCTGGGTATCCTGTATTACAGGTAGATTCTTTACTATCTGAGCCACCAGGGAAGTAGGCATTAAATAAATAAAGCCCCAAGGAAGAGCAATTAAGATAAAGGAAACATGATATGCAAAGTTCCTGTGATGAGGGAAGAAAGGGTGCTTTCAAGGAAATGAAAGGAGAATACAGGTATGAGGGACAGTGCAGTGAGAGATGCAGCAGCAGCCAGGACAAGCAAAGTCTTGTAGACCATCTTAAGGATTTTGGTCCTTGCCATACAAATAATGAAAAAGCATTGAAAGGTTTTGAACAAAGCAGTGACATTTTTAAAACAGGTTCACTCAGGCTGCTGTGGGGATAAACTATATGGGGCAGGAAGTTCAGTTCAGTTCAGTCACTAAGTCATGTCTGACCCCTTGCAACCCCATGGGCTGCAACAGGCCAGGCCGCCCTGTCCATCACCAACTCCCAGAGTTCACTCAAACTCATGTCCATCAACTCGGTGATGCCATCCAGCCATCTCATCCTCTGTCGTCCCCTTCTCCTCCTGCCCCCAATCCCTCCCAGCATCAGGGTCTTTTCCAATGAGTCAACTCTTCGCATGAAGTGGCCAAAGTACTGGACTTTCAGCTTTGGCATCATTCCTTCCAAAGAACACCCAGGACTGATCTCCTTTAGAATGGACTGGTTGGATCTCCTTGCAGTGCAAGGGACTCTCAAGAGTCTTCTCCAATACCACAGTTCAAAAAGCATGAATTCTTCAGTGCTCAGCCTTCTTCACAGTCCATCTCTCACATCCATACATGACCACTGGAAAAACCATAGCCTTGATGAGATGGACTTTTGTTGGCAAAGTAATGTCTCTGCTTTTTAATATGCTGTCTAGGTTGATCATAGCTTTTCTTCCAAGGAGTGTCTTTTAATTTCATGGCTGCAGTCACCATCTGCAGTGATTTTGGAGCCCAAAACAATAGTCTGTCACTGTTTCCATCGTTTCCCCATCTATTTGCCATGAAGTGATGGGACCAGATGCCATGATCTTAGTTTTCTGAATGTTGAGTTTTAAGCCAACTTTTCACTCTCGTCTTTCACTTTCATCAAGAGGCTCATTAGTTCTTCTTTGCTTTCTGCCATAAGGGTGGTGTCATCCGCATATCTGAGTTTACTGATATTTTCCCCAGCAATCTTTATTCCAGCTTCTGCTTCATCCAGCCCAGCATTTTGCATGATGTACTCTGCATAGAAGTTAAATAAGCAGGGTGACAATATATAGCCTTGACGTACTCCATTCCCAATTTGGAACCAGTCTGTTGTTCCATGTCCAGTTCTATCTGTTGCTTCTTTACCTGAATACAGATTTCTCAGGAGGCAGGTCAGGTGGTCTGGTATTCCCATCTCTTTCAGAATTTTCCACAGTTTATTGTGATCCACACAGCCGAAGGCTTTAGTATAGTCAATAAGACAAAAGTAGATGTTTTTCTGGAACTCTCTTGCTTTTTTCTTGATCCAGTGGATGTTGGGAATCTGATTTCTGGTTCCTCTGCATTTTCTAAATCCAGCTTGAACATCTGGAAGTTCACAGTTCACATACTATTGAAGCCAGGCTTGAAGAATTTTGAGCATTACTTTGCTAGTGTGTGAGATGAGTGCAATTGTGCAGTAGTTTGAGCATTCTTTGGCATTGCCTTTCTTTGAGATTGGAATGAAAACTGACCATTTCCAGTCCTGTGGCCACTGCTGTGTTTTCCAAATTTGCTGGCATATTGAGTTCAGCACTTTCACAGCACCATCTTTTAGGATTTGAAATAGCTCAATTGGAATTCCATCACCTCCACTAGCTTTGTTTGTAGTGATGCTTCCTAAGGCCTACTTGACTTCGTATTCCATAATGTCTGGCTCTGGGTGAGTGATAGATACAGGAATTCTTGAGGAAGCCAAGGCAGCAGGCTAAGCTGGGGATGAGAGAGGCATCAGAAGAGTAAGTGCAGGCACAGAGAAATTAGTAAGCAATAGAACCAAAATTGGCAGGTCTATCTTCCCCCAAATTTTGTGTTTTCTAGCTTTGTATGTTGTAATAAAAAACTAAATACCTACAGTGAACAAACATAGGAAGCAGGATACTGAGTTAAAGAAGTCCCCCAGGGCCTAGCACTTAGGTTTCTTCCCAAGGATAGAATCACATGGAGAAAGTGAAGAGCACAGGATAGAAGTGTTCTCAGAAAACCAAGAGACCAAATATATGAGGGAGGGAGAGTGGCTCAGTGGTCAAAATGACACTGGGTACAGATCCGGCACCCAACACAGATTGAAGCTCTAGGCCCAGCTCTGCCACATACATTTGAACAAACAAACCCCCTCTCCTCTTGAGACCAATCTCATCTGTGAAATGACCAGGAGGAACTAGTTGATCTCTAGGATTCTTTTCAGTGCATACTATAAAAGTAACTTAGCACAGTGGTGCAGAGTACAGGTTCTGAAGCCATCATATTAACAACAAACACGTAATGAGCACTTACCATGCCCCAGGCATTGTTCTAAGTATTATATACAAACTGCCTTAATCATCTCAATAAATCTGGCGAAAGTGAAAATTAAGTTGCTCAGTTGTGTTGGACTCTTGGCGACCCCATGGATTATACACTCCAAGGAAATCTCTACGCCAGAATACTGGAGTGGGTAGCCTTTCTCTTTTCCAAGGGATCTTCCCAACCCAGGGATCGAACCCAGGTCTGCCACATTGTAGGCAGATTCTTTACCAGCTGAGCCACAAGGGAAATGCAGGTAGTAACTATTATTATTCTCATCAGCTTCACTTTATATTTGAGGAAATCTAGGCATAGATCGAAGCACAAGCTGGAATCAGGATTGCCGGGAGAAATATCAATAACCTCAGATATGCAGATGACACCACCCTTATGGCAGAAAGTTAAGAGGAACTAAAAAGCCTCTTGATGAAAGTGAAAGAGGAGAGTGAAAAAGTTGGCTTAAAGCTCAACATTCAGAAAACAAAGATCATGGCATCTGGCCCCATCACTTCAGGGAAATAGATGGGGAAACAGTGGAAACAGTGTCAGACTTTATTTTGGGGGGCTCCAAAATCACTGCAGATGGTGACTGCAGCCATGAAATTAAAAGACACTTACTCCTTGGAAGAAAAGTTATGACCAACCTAGATAGCATATTGAAAAGCATAGACATTCCTTTGCCAACAAAGGTCCAACTAGTCAAAGCTATGGTTTTTCCAGTGGTCATGTATGGACATAAGAGTTGGACTGCGAAGAAAGCTGAGCGCCGAAGAATTGATGCTTTTGAACTGTGGTGTTGGAGAAGACTCTTGAGAGTCCCTTGGACTGCAAGGAGATCCAACCAGTCCATTCTGAAGGAGATCAGCCCTGGGTGTTCTTTGAAAGGAATGATGCTAAAGCTGAAAGGTACTTTGGCCACCTCATGCAAAGAGTTGACTCATTGGAAAAGACTGTGATGCTGGGAGGGATTGGGGGCAGGAGGAGAAGGGGACGACAGAGGATGAGACAGCTATATGGCATGACTGACTCGATGCACGTGAGTCTGAGTGAACTCCGGGAGTTGGTGATGGACAGGGAGGCCTGACACGCTGCGATTCATGGGGTCGAAAAGAGTCAGACACGACTGAGTGACTGAACTGAACTGAACTGAGGCATAGAGATGTCACAGTTATTAAGAGACAGAGATAGGATTTCAATATCATAGTCTATGTGTTATGATATGCACATTCTCTATGATATGCACATTCTTTTAAGGATGTCTAGGTTCAAATACTGGCTCCGAAAGAAATACTGGCTCTGTTGTTTTTCAGCTGTGTAGGTCCCACTATGCCTCAGATTTCTTATCTGTAAAAGGGGAATAATAATAGTTCTTACCTAAATATATTTTGTGAGGATTAACTGAGGATATATATCTATATATTTACATTGAGATATATACACAGTGATTAAAAGAACAGGCTTTGGAATTTAGTAAGTACTCAGTAAATGTTCGGTGTGATTATTAATTGATGGCCCAAGGAAGAACAGACACATACACTGTGGAAAACACTTTTTGGCAAGAATGACTCTGATCCCAAGTTTTTATGGTGTTGCCAAGGCAAGGAAACAAAGTTTAGATACAGAGACCCTACAAAGGAGAGCTATTGTCTGTTCTGAGCAAAGGATTTCTCCTTGTTTCTCTTTATGTCCTTACTTAACATTTGAAAATATGAAAGAAACATGGAGATGGTAAATAAAATAACCTATGAACAAAATAAAATATAATCCCTATATATAGTCCAAAATAATGCTAATTCATTTTGGAGTGCCTTATTGTTTTTATAAACCAATTTATTAAGTCACAGCCAGAATTTAAAAGAAATAACATAATAGGATGGTATAGGATTGGATAGAAAACATCACAGTGCATTGCAAGTAGTAAAAGTAAGTATTTTTTTCATAAAAATTTTCTTTCAGAGGGAGATAACAGAAAGATCATGAAAATTATGGTCTTCAACTTGCACAGTTTTTAAAAAGTTTAAGTAACACTAACCTAGACTATTCATTCAACAAACATACACTATCAGTAGTTTGTGCTAAGCATTCTGCCAAGAGCTGGATTCATAAGAAATAACTGAGTTCCAACTTTAAGTGAAATGGGGAAACAAACACTAAACAAAACCACATATAACCTTATGACGCGTGCACCTCACTTCCCAGTAGAAGAGTGACGTTTAGAAGAGAAGGAATGTTTGGAATTGCTAAAGTATCATGGTAACTACACCCCTGGGGAAAAGGGTGCTTATTCTATCAGTAAGATAGCTTGATATATTTTCTTTGCTTTTAGATTTGCCATGATTTTTTAAAGTCTAATGTTTACATGGCCAAGGAATCAGTGAGATATAAATCACATTTTATGTAGCTGATTTAATACATTTTCTTTATTTTTAACAGATTCTTTTCCTCTGGAACATTGTGGGGAGCAAAGGGTGGCATGGGAGAAAACTAGATCTTTGTTCACTCCTTCTCCTCTAGATCCTACCATTATGGGTTAAAAACAGAAGCTGTTGAATTGTGGGAAATAGACATAGTTTAAACCCTGCTGTAATTAGTCCAGGAGCCCCACAGATTGTTAATGAGGTTGTTTGAATTAGCACCTGCTCCTCGAATGGTTGGGTGTGAGCCCATTGGCTGCCAGGCCCCTTGAGTCAGCGAGAGGGATATGGGTTTGGAGGGAGGGGTCTGCATGCTGTCTTGCAGGTGTTTTCTGAGGGTCCCTGAATCAGTATTTTATTTTCTGTGTATTTTGTGTCATTCACTAAATGCAAGAGGCTGGGCTAGATGTTAGAGGAAATGCACAGGTGAGAGACAGCCCTTGCCCACAAAGAACTCATGCAGAGAGACAAGATATTTACACAAGGGACAAAAGCCCAAAGCAGATGTGCAGCAACACAGCATGAGAACACTGACCTTGGAATGAATCGTGGTCCTATCGCTTTCTAGCTCTGTGACCTGGGGCAAAATCATCCTTAAGGAGTTTTAGTTACCTTATCTGCAAACTCAGAATGATTGGGTATTAATAAGGAGCAAATGATAGCCATGAGTGAAGTGGGCAGTATCTCACTGAGTGAATACAGTAACTGAGTTGATTACAAAATCAAAGTGCCTGCAAAGAAATACAAGTGAAATGCTTTGGGCTTTAAGGAGGGAACATATCAGGAAAATCTTCTTGGAAGTGGCATCTGAAATAAACCTTACAGGATTTGTCTGATGTTAGAAGGAGGCAGTGGGGGAAAATATTGCCAGGGAGGAATGGAATAAACAAAGGCATGGAGGTGGGAAGACCTGGGATATTCCAAATGGCAGACATGTTTTTGCTGTGAATTGTAATTATATAGACAAATAAGTGTGGGCTTCCCAGGTGGTGCTGGTAGTAAAGAACCTGCCTGCCAATGTGGGAGATGCAAGAGAGACAGGTTTAATCCCTGGGTTGGTAAGATCCCCTGGAGGAGGGCATGGCAACCCACTTCAGTATTCTTGCTTGGAGAGTCCCCATGGACAGAGGAGCCTGGCGGGGGCTATAGTCCATAGGGTTGCAAAGAGTTGGGCATGACTGGAGTGACTTAGCATTCACGTAGACAAGTCCAGTTGCTAACCTCAAAAAGCTCATAGTCTAATGGGGAGACAGACTCATGAACTGATAAGCAAAGTGATACCAGTTTGTGATAGAAGGACTGTGAGAGTCCAGTGGAGGTCCACTTGGACCAGTCTGGGCTAAGGCTGACCAAGGGGGAATGGTAAAGGATGAAGGGGGTGAGTGGGACTCAACAGTGGCAGGGAAAATGCTGACTGTGTGGCCCATTCTCAATAGAAATGCCAGTAAGGAAATCATATTGGCACACAGGATAGGAACATGACAAGGATGAAAACTGGATTGGTAGCAGTGAAAGAATAAGAGAGGCAACCAAGAGCTGCAATCAGAGAGAAAAATGGCAGAATCCTAGAACTTAGAGTTGGAGTCATTTAGTGCCATGATGAAGCCTGGAGTTTCTTGTGATGTTGGGTGGCTGAAATGGAGAGAAAGTGAGTCATTGGTGATGAGGATTTCAAGGATTGTGGGATTAAGTGACTAAAAAGACTATTACTGTCCATTGATGACTAGGAAATCTGAGAAATCTGTATGCAGGTCAGGAGGCAACAGTTAGAACTGGATATGGAACAATAGACTGGTTCAAAATAGGAAAAGGAATACGTCAAGGCTGATATATTGTCACCCTGCTTATTTAACTTCTATGCAGAGTACATCATGAGAAACACTGGACTGGAAGAAACGCAAGCTGGAATCAAGATTGCCGGGAGAAATATCAATAACCTCAGGTGTGCAGATGACACCACCTTTATGGCAGAAAGTTAAGAGGAACTAAAGAGCCTCTTGATGAAAGTGAAAGAGGACAAGTGAAAAAGTTGGCCTGAAGCTCAACATTCAGAAAACGAAGATCATGGCATCCGGTGCCATCACTTCATGGCAAATAGATGGGGAAACAGTGGAAACAGTGTCAGACTTTAATTTTGGGGGGCTCCAAAATCACTGCAGATGGTGATTGCAGCCATGAAATTAAAAGACGCTTACTCCTTGGAAGAAAAGTTATGACCAACCTAGATAGCATATTCAAAAGCAGAGACATTACTTTGCTGACTAAGGTCCGTCTAGTCAAGGCTATGGTTTTTCCTGTGTCCATGTATGGATGTGAGAGTTGTACTGTGAAGAAGGCTGAGCGCCGAAGAATTGATGCTTTTGAACTGTGGTGTTGGAGAAGACTCTTGAGAGTCCCTTGGACTGCAAAAGAGATCCAGCCAGTCCATTCTGAAGGAGATCAGCCCTGGGATTTCTTTGGAAGGAATGATGCTAAAGCTGAAAGTCCAATACTTTGGCTACCTCATGCAAAGAGTTGACTCATTGGAAAAGACTCTGATGCTGGGAGGGATTGGTGACAGGAGGAGAAGGGGTCGACAGAGGATGAGATGGCTGGATGGCATCACTGACTCAATGGACGTGAGTCTGAGTGAACTCCGGGAGTTGGTGATGGACAGGAAGGCCTGGTGTGCTGCGATTCATGGGGTCACAGAGTCGGACACGACTGAGCGACTGAACTGAACTGAATTGAACTGATGACTAGGAGGGCATAGATAGGAGGGAATGCTCTGTGGAGCAGGTCAACAAACCAAGTATTAATATAAATATCATCCAGAAAGCTGGGATTGTGTCTTGGAGGGCAACAGCTGGTTTTAGTGTTTTAAATGTGCTATCTACTTACTGCTGAGAACCTGTTCTATGCTAGTCACTTCAGACTTATTTTAATATCTCCAGTTGTGTAGGTTAGCATATTAGTAGGTTTGCTGTTGGAGAAGGCAATGGCACCCCACTCCGTTACTCTTGCCTGGAAAATCCCATGGATGGAGGAGCCTGGTAGGCTCCAGTCCATGGGGTGGCTAAGAGTTGGGCACGACTGAGCGAATTTGCTTTCACTTTTCACTTCCATGCATTGGAGAAGGAAATAGCAACCCACTCCAGTATTCTTGCCTGGAGAATCCCAGGGACAGAGGAGCCTGGTGGGCTGCCATCTGTGGGGTCGCACAGAGTTGGACACGACTGAAGTGACTTAGCAGCAGCAGCAGCAGCAGCAGCAGGTTTGCTGTGACAGGAAGGTCCAAAATAAGTGGTCTAAATAAGATACAAGTTCACTCCTCTGTCATGTAAAAGTCTGCATGTGTAGTCCACAGCTGCTATGACAACATATAATCAGCAAGGTTCCGGGAGCTTTTCTGTTGTGTTGTCCTGCCACCTTGTATCTCTGTTCCCACCGTGGCTTCTACATTCCTATCAACTGGAAGAAGGGGACAGTAGATAGTGTGACCCAGAGTCACCAAGAGTGACCAAGATTCAAGAGACAGAGGATTAGATTCCCCTCTTGGTGAGGGAGTAGCAAGGTCACGTTGCAAAAAAAATGGTGGGTAGGGAGATATTGTTGTAGCCACATTTGGAAAATACCATCTGCCACACTTTATAAAAATGACCTTTAACAGAATGCTGCTCAGCTTAATAAATGTGAGTAATCTGCAGGACAAATGATCATGAATAAAATGGATTCCATTTACTTGTTCTGTTCATTTTAATCCATAGAACAACCTTACAAAGTAGATTTATTTCACACCCTCATTTTACAGATATGGGAAGTAGGTAATCTTTCCAAGACCCATGAGACAGTTGTGGAGCTGGGATTTGAACCAAAGCCTGTTTGATTCCCAAGTTTGTGCTCTTTCCTGACATGGCATAGGCTCTCACGAAGCCTGACATCCAGAGGAAATGCAAGAGAAAAGAAAGGTTTGCTTTTCTATCACAAGGACTCAATAAATATTTGTCAACTCTAACCAAGTTAAATCAAACTCCTCGAGGAAAATCTTAGAAACAATATCTGAAAGATGTACATAAAGCTAAAAAAAAGTTAGCTTTGAAAGAAATACATTAACCAGCTAACGAAACAAGATCTATGTGAACACCATTTCTTCATTCACTGGTACCCACACAACAAGTACTAATTCCCTATTTCATTCTAAAAGGATTCAAATTAGATTAGAAATGTCAATAAAATAAGACTTAGAGATTTTCATTATCATGTTAACACACTGGAAATGTCCAGTAAGTGGCAACCACAGTCATTGATGGGAGCAATGGGTAGGGAGCCCAGAGAACTGGGTTCTATTCCTGGCCCTGCATCTCATCAGCTGTGAGAACTTGAGCATATCTCTGAGCTTCCCTAGACTTGACTTTTCTTGCCACTAAAATGAGGACGATATCAATGGTCTCTAAGGTTCTTTTCAGCACAAAAACCTATGTGAAACCTGAAGACTCTTTTTCTTACCATTTCTTGTAAGTCATGATTGCCTGAGTTATTTTCTACTAATAAGAAATTAATCATCTAATCTATTAAGTGCAAACTGTTAAGGAGCAACTAAGAATAGGTAAAAACTGTTAGAGCAAAAGCTCTAATCAAATGTTTCTGAACATATGCTCACAGGCTTACTCAAAAACAGCACTTGTTCATTGTTCCCATTAAAATCTAATGTGATGAAACATCAGAGAATGCACACGGTCTGTTATATTCATAATACTATAGTGTAGCCTCATTTTGACAATGGAATACATCATTTACTTCACAGCTATGTGTCTTTTAAAAGGTATCTCTATCAAGCTTCGATGTTCAGTCTTTCACCTTCTAACTCCTGCTTGTTCTTCAGAACTCAATTCTAGAATCACTTTTTCCCCAGGAATATTCCCAGACCCTCCCTTCCCCTTCTCCCCATAGGCTGCTTTGGTATGCTCCTATTCTATACTTTCACAGTCCCCAGTGCTTCTCTCTACTTTAGTACTTGTTATACTGTGGGGTCACAAAGAGTCAGATATGAGTGAGTGACTGAACACACACACATACTGTGGTATATCGAATTGTCAGTCTGTCATTTCCTTATTCACTGTCCCCTAAGGCTGAGATCTTCTCGAGGACAGAAGACAACTCTATTGCCCGTGGTTAGCAGGAAGCCTAGACCTAGTAGGTGCTTAATGCATAGTTGTTTAATGAATAGAGTTCTTTCATTCCCTTTCAGGAGATGTTGATGATGAAGACAACAGATGCATTTCTATCTTATGTCAAATCCACAAATACCCATACTTTCATACATGCCTTTTCTCCTACAAATGTATATAGTTGGAGACTTTTTTTAATATTATCAATGCAAATGGGAAAGAGGAAAGAGAAGCAACTTGTATTAACTGGTTACTTTACACACTTTTTCCATTAATATTAAAAATAATCTTCAAAACCTATGAGGTAAGTTAAATTAAATCTATTATAAATCTATTAAATCTATTATATAGAAACTGAGGCTCAGAGAGATAAAGGCACTTGCCAAATATCACAGGACTCTTATATGATGGTGGAGGGATTAATCTGACTCTATCTAATATCACACGGCCTCCCCAGGGAGAAAAGGGGGAGCATTGGTGTGGTGGGGGAGAAGAGGGTGGGGATGGAAGGGTAAGGATGGGGTTTCACGCTATGTTTTAAAATTAACATATCCCCCTCAAGTTTATACTTACTAACCCTGAATTTTAGCCTTTTACATGAAGATTCAGCAACAAGTGCTCCTCTACCATAACTAATATCTATACTCCTCCCCAGTCATTATTTGGGGCTTGGAGGTTGTGCAGATGGTATTGCTAAGTTGTTCTCATTAAGAGAGAAATAGGGCGGGACAGGAGAGGAGTGTGACGAATCAAATCCTGAGGACTGACCAATCAGATAAACAAAGAAACACAGGTGCCCTTATAATTAAGGTGCACAATGAGCTTGTAATGCCTTTGTGTGAAGATTCAGGACTTCTAAAGAAAAATAATATTGCCGTTAATACAGGAATTGTCTTTCAGAGGAAGAAAGTAAGTTTCCAAGCTCTTACTAATTGTTTTGTTACATCCAAGTTGACTATCCTGGAGACAGTTGACTTCTAATTGTAAAATTATCACAGATTCCATTTATGGTGTATTGGGAAAGAATACTAATTATCATTTACTTTGGAGAATTGAACATAATTCTAAAACAATACTATGCTGATAAAATTAATATGAATATATTACCTTTAATTAAATGTATATATGCATGTATGTACATAGTTTAGCCTAAAATATATTTTCAACTGATGACAAATAGTTTTTTTCTTAATACTTAATACTATGATGATCTGCTCTTTTTATTAATATTTCATAAGCAGTATTACCTTAATATATTCAATTACAAAATTGAAGATGCTTTATTTTTTATCTTTGTGTGGAAATTTTCAGTTATTTTCAAAAGACTTCATAAATCCAGAGAGTAGATCAAATCTCTAATTATGGTAAACAAAATTCATGACCAAGTAAAGTCCTAAACAGGCCAGATTCTTTTGTTTGAAGAATCCATGGCTGAACTCTTTTTGGAAAAGTTAAGACTGGAAGAATTGGTATTTTTTTGTATATCTTGTTTCTGAGTTTGACTTGTTTTAGTAATATAAGTGCATGTAGATGCCACATGGATTTCTCTTAAATGGAGACCGCTTCCTGCTATGAATTCTGACACATTTTGCATTTACATAATCTTTTGACATTAAACAATAATATGTTCAGATATCAATATAAGGAATATGCACTAAGATCTTTATATTAATGTAGAAAGAACTTACAATTTGTAAAATGTGTAATTATTTAAAAATTCTAAGTATACCACATACTATCCTTATTGCTTTCTATTAACTCAGTTAATACTCAGAACCCCCAAGAAGTCAGTTCTAATGTTATGTCCATCTTACAAATGAGAAAACTGAGGCACAAAAAGAGTTAAGTAACATAACCAGGATCACAGAGCTTGTAAGTGGTAGAGCTTAGATGCAAACCAATATAGATTTTAGATCCCATGATCTTACCTACCATAGTATAACTGAAGATTCCCTGGATTTGAGTACTAAAATTGTTATAAAGAACAGAACTTGCTTCAAGGGTTGTGCCTAAACTATTAAAAAAAAAAAAAAAAAAAAA
>SJYQ01095291.1:550273-561744 GCA_006410935.1 Redunca redunca | reverse complement strand
TTGAGTGTGTGTGTGTGTGTATATATATATATACACACACACACACACACACACACATGTGTATACATATACATGCATATCTGCCAGTATATTAAGCTAAGTGCTTTAAGTACCTGTTGCATTTAACCCTCACTACCACACTATGATGTCTTTATCTAACTGTGTAGGCTAAGCTTGTTTAAATTGCCTCAGCTTGAGCCTCAATTTCCTTGTCAATTGATGTGGGGATGAGATTGTAAACAGAGTGCATAACACAATGTCTAGCACAAAGTAAACTCTCATTAATGTTAGCTATTATTGTCATTGCTGTTTTTAGACTTAGAAAAACCAAGTAACCTATTCAAGATGACATACTTTTAAAAAGGCAGAGCTTATTTGGAAACTGCCTCTGTTTAATACCTTAACTTCAGTGGTTACGACAGTGTTCTTTACTGTGCTAAACTGAACTGAATTCTTGCCTGCTGGCCTTTCCTAGATTGTCTTGCTCATTGTAGGTACTTTGATAATAATCAGAGATGGTGGTTCAGTAAACAAAATGTTTTAATTCCAAAACAATAAATATTTACCCCTGACATTAAAAAAAAAAAACAGACAAGCAAAAAAGGGAGAAATAAAAATCACTCCAAAATAACCATTGCTACTCTTTCAAAAACAGGATAAAATTTTGTGACCTCCTTCTCTCAGTTTGAAATGTATTGTGAACATCTTCCCATGTTGATAAATATTCATCAACTGTATCATTCTTTATGTTTGGAGAATATTCCATTGTATGGATGATCAGTTCTCTTTGTTGACCATTAAAGACTATTTCCAATTTATTCCATATTTCAAAGAATGCTACAGTAAATAATCATAGAGCCAAGTCTTTGAACATATTACTGATTACTTCTTTAAAACAAATTTATAAAAGTGAAACTACTGGGTCAAAGAATACAAGTTAGTATTTTGAGTTGGTATATCCCCATCTTGTCAGGAACAAAACTCTTGTATTACACAGTCTAAGGAGACTGTGGGAAACAGCTCTTACAGCCATCAGGGATTATTCCATATTAAGGCTGCACTAAGAATGAAACCATTTAAAACTTGGATTAAATGAGATAATCCATGGAAAGTGCACATAAGTTCTTAATAACTAACAGCTATCATTATAATGAAAATAACATCAAATTCATTTCATCTGTCATTCCAAGTCCTTCTACTACCTAGGCAGTCACTTTGTGTCTATTTGAAGGTTTGAATGGATCAAGTCCTAAAAGCCAAAAATGTGAAAATTCTGAGAATTGTAAAATAAAATAGAACAGGGATTAGAAGAATAACAGTTTTTCCTGATTCCCTTGTGATGTGGACCTCAGTGTTGTCACCTATAAAGAGCCATTGGATAAGATGATTCTTTAATATTTCCATTCTAACACTACTATGGTAGTGTTAACCTCAACCCAGTAAGTCTTGGCCTACTCATGCTTGTATTTCTTGTATTTTGAATCAAAGCAGATTTCCTTTAGACAATAATGGGCATCCTCAACAACCTAACTGAGTTTCTGAGTTTCTGGGCTCTTGGCAGGAAAATTTTACAAAGGTCTGGAGGGCTTGAGAAGACCATTTTTTAAACAATTTTTCCCATTTTTAACTATCAGATTTATCCAGCACCAGACCAACACTGTAACACTCAAAAGACTAGTGTGGTTTAAGAGGCCACAGAGTAACTCTGCTCTCCCAAGTCACTGAAGCCGATAAACATAGCTGCAATCATAATGCACAAAAGTCTTGGTCATTTTTGTTTGGGATTTAGTAATGTTAATCATTGTCTCTATTTCTCACTTTGGATGTATCTTAGACGCCAGTCAACTGGTCAAACATGGCTTGAAGGATCCAGTTAGTGTGTCCACACTCTGTCAAAAGTATAGCCACACTTTTCTAGTGCGCCTTTGCCTAAAGCATGATTTAACCTAGTGTTAGTCGCGTCTAAGTCTTTGCGATCCTATGGACTGTAGGCCCCGCCCCCCCAGCAGAGCCTCGCCCACTCCCCCACCTCGAACCCCACCCCACCTCCTCCCCTATTCTGTTCATAGATTCTCCAGACGAGAATACTAGAGTTGCAATGCCCTCCTCCAGGGATCTTCCTGATCCAGAGATCCAATCTAGTCTCCTACATTGCAGGCAGATTTTTTTTACCATCTGAGCCATGAGGTAAAGGCTAAAATTTCATCTACAGATTCCAAATTGGTCGCGTTTGTAAATCCTTGGAGCCCAACACGGTATTTGGTCAAAACATTTGGTCAGTTGCTGCTGGTGGACTTGAACTGCCAAAAAAAAAAAAAAAAAAGGCTAACTCATTTAAAATTTAAGCACCGATAGACAGTATTGGTGAAGAGATTCATTCGTTTAACTTTTTAAGCATAAACTCGATGCCAAGCCTGGAGCTAAGCGCCAGGGTCGGTTCCGCCACTTCCTGCGCAAGGCTCCCCCTGGAGCCGGCGGTGGGGGTGGCAGCAGCGACGGCACTGGCGAAACGACAGCGCAGCGCCGGGCGAGAGAGCGCCGTGCGACTCCGCGGACATCCTCCCGCCCGCCGCGCCCAGGCGAGCCCAGCCCAGCCCAGCCCAGCCTCCGCCGCCTTCGGCTGGATAGCGCCGCAAAGATGCGCCTCAAGAACCAGGTAGCCGCGCCTCGGGCGGTCCCCATCCCGGACGCCCCGCCCACCCGCTGTCACGGGCGACAGCGGCCTCACGGCCACGTGGCCGTGACTCGGTCGCTCCAGGCGCCCAGTCCCGCCACCCCGACTCTCAGAGAGGGAGAGGGGACCCTTGAAGGCAGGAGCTGCCCCCGCGCCCCTAGCGCGCGGACTTCTGGCGGTCCTCTTCTCCGCCCACGTGGAAGCTCTGTTCCCGATGGGCTCCTGGTCATTCCCTCGCCGGCCACCAGACTTTCCCCGCCTCTGGGGAGACAACCGAAAGCTGGGTTGCCGCGCACCCCGCCCCGCGTCACAGTCGACCCAGCGTGGCTGCGTCGCTGCCCCGCGCGCGTCTCTCCTTTCTGCGCTTTTCCCGAGCTGTCCTAGGAGTGGCTTTGCTGGTGGCGCCAAAAAGTCCGGGCTGCTTCAAGCGAGCGGGGCCCTAGGGTGATGAGCGAGCGAGCACGGATCCTCAGGGGGACCCCTCAGCCTGTGTGACTCCAGCTAATTGTCTAGAAGCAGCACCCTCCGATGCGTTTCCCCGATTACAGTCCGCTGTCGACCTGGGGCTTGGGATGTTTCTGTTACATGAAGTTCAGGAGGCGCGTCTGTTGCACTGAGCAGTGCCCTTGTTTAGCAGAGGAAAAAGGGAGGATCAGATGTTGGGTGGGATATATTTGTGTGTTGTAATCGTTGGCTCTCTTTGGGCTGGGGTTGTCAAACATTTAGGATTTAGTAAACACAGGTCTTGAAGTCTTGAACTTTCTGGAGACAATTCGTTTCTAAAAGAGAGAAAACCTCCCATCCCCCAACATATGTTCAGGGATTTGGGGAGACCACAGGGAAACTTCCCAGAGGGACTTCTCAAAAACAACTCCAGGTTTGGGGGGAAATGAGTCATATTGACTCCCCAGGGGTTAGCCAGTACTGCTTTTTTTTTTTTTTTTTTACAAAACCCCAAGTTCAATGCTATCTGCCCCGGGCCGCCCACGTGCTCCTGGAACCACGAGGGTCCCCATCACAATAAACGGAGAGAAGTAAGATGTCATTTCAAGAAACTGGGGAAAATATTCAGATTTTGACAGCTGGGCTGTTTTTCCACTCTGATAACATCAAAACCATCAGGAGTGGTAATTCTCATAAATCTTTCCTCGGGGTATTTCCTCACATACCCACTCCGCAACACATTTTGTCATGACCCCTGTGGGTTCCTGAAAGCCTTCTTTTACCCCTTACCTAGCTGCTTTATTTTAGTAAAACCCCTTGAAGAAGGCTGTCTCACATTACCTTCCTGCATTTGTGAGCCTAGTTTTTCATTATTTTATAATACTTGCAAACTGACACTGAACAGGCTTTAACCTCAGTCATTTCAGAATAAGTTTGATGTTTTAAGTGAAACGTGAATGGAGCTCCATTCATGAGAGAAGTAGTCTGTGTGAAGTGTTTTGTAAATGTGAGTGGGTTGAGCTAAAACACTGAATAAAATTAGTGTAATGAGGAATCAAAAAGTTCAATCCAGCTGTTTGCCTCCGTGCTTCCCTGATAAAGTGACAGTGTGCAGTGCCACAAGGTGATCTCCTGGTGGGTTTTGGGGTAGAGTGAATGGTTGGATTCCTTCTGTTCATTTTCTGAAGCACTAACCATTCCTTGGGGCTGATGAGGTTGTGATCCACCACCTATATAGAGGATTTTTGCCCTCTCCTAACTACCTTAGAAATATATGAGGGATTTATATGCAGCTTTTTAGTTAAGAAACTTGTAAGTAATCCTCTTTAGTTATCATTAGTATTAGCTTCTGAAACCTTTGCTTGCTTATAAGATAAGGTACTTGGGTGTGATTGTAATAGAAGTGAAGTTGTGGGTTAGAGCTTGTGGCCTCACTAATTCCACTTCTTAGAATGTATTTGGTATTAACAGAGAACTCCTTAGCATTTGTGTAGAGACAGTGTAGTTTAGCATGAGGAATTCTAATTCAGATATTCTCAGTTCAAGTCTATCCCACCACTCATTAGTTACGTGACCTTGGGTAATCAATTTCTTGGTCTTCCTAATTTTCCCCACTCTTTTATTCCCAATAGACTAATGGGGCTAATACCAGCCTTTGACATGGGAATTAAATGGAATACCATATATGCACAGTGCCTGGCCTGTGAGCACTCTATAAATACTCCTATTGCTAACAATCCATAAACAGTAGCTATTACCATCACTGCTGCTACATCTGAAAAATACCTATCTATAGTTGGGGAAAGAGGTTGACTGCAAAGGGGCAAGAGGGAATTTTTTGGAGTAATTGAAATATGCTATATTTTCATTAGGGTGTTGTGTATCCATTTGTCACAACTCATCACATTGAACCCTTAAGATCTCTGCATTTCTGTGTATTACATCACAATAAAATGTATTTTAAAAAATTAACCTCCAAATGTGTTAAGTACATCCCTTTTGAGAGGTAGGAGTTGACATACAGTGTAATTCTGCTTAACCTAGTAATTCATTTCCAGAGGCCCCTCTGCCTATGAGATATCTTCTTCATAAATTCATGTTGGGTCATAGGAAACATGGAGAGAGGGATCTCTAATTTTTCAGGTTGTTGTCAGGAGTGATGGTCCATGGAGAAGAATGATTATTTGGCTTGTGCCAGGATTATATTTAATTTGGAACTTGCATATGGTATTAGTTTTTACTAATAGCTTTTTAAAAACCCGATTAAAATGTTTTATTTCATCTAGTAATGCTTATTTGCATAATATATCCTTCCAGTAAGCACAGTTCCTGAAAGGTCATAGTGATTTTGCATCCCTTTCCTTGCTTTCAGATAAATTCTTTGCATTGCTGGTAGTGAAGTGAGATACCTAATGTGCATTTAGCATAGTATCAGGCACATAATAAATGCTAATATATGCTAGCTGTTATTATTTAAATTGATATATTCATCTTTTGGGAGGTCATAAATCAATACTATACAGATTTTAATGTAAATTCACTATAAAGATGCTGTGAAAAGTTTTTGAAGTGGAAAGAGCCAATAATTATTAATAAAATATTATAAAAATAAAATCTCACTTATCCAAACATAGTGGTCATAAAAACTTTTCAAGCCCTTAGGAATACAAGCAAAAGCTATGGTGGAAGCAAAAACATTTCTGAGAACCAAAAAATATGCCACAGAGAGTATATTAAATTGTTTACTCATGGACAAGCCCTTTGGACCCTCCCTCAAGCCTTTTAATTCTTACTTAAGACATAGTTCTAACATGCTTAGATCCCTAATGTCTCAGCCTGCAGCAGACTAGAAGGCCTGATAGATGGGAGACACACTGGAATTTTCAGTAAAGGTGAGCTGGAAGTAGGTGCCTGTGTGCATGCATGCTGGGTCACTGTCATGTCAACTGTTTGCGAACCCATGAACTGTAGTCCTCAAGGCTCCTCTGTCCATGGAATTTTCTAGGCAAGAATACTGGAGTGGATTGCCATCTCAACTGAGGGAAAAACAAATTATAAAAGACATGAGAAATTAATCTTAAGTAGAAGCAATAATTGAATGAGTGCTGAATAACAATTGCCAGTTTTATTGAAAGTTTCCATTTTATTCTTTAAAAGAGTTACATCATGGTATACTCTGTTTTAAAAGGGGAATAGCATATAGCAATGTATTTTTAGGAAGATTTCCATCTGATATGATTAGAATTAGGAACTTTGGTTTGTTAAGAGGCAAGCTTTAGTTACCTGTAAATTTTATTTAGTGTGTATTGATTTATTCCCTTATGATGCTGCATAAATGAGGTGTCCATCAACATTCATGCTTGTGATTTGTGATTGGGAACTGGACTTTTTAAAAATAATTTAAAAGATTTTTTTTTAATGTGGATCATTTTTAAAGTCTTTGTTGAATTTGTTACAATATTGTTTCCATTTTATGTTTTATTTTCTTGGCCATGAGTCATGCATGTGGGATCTTAGCTCCCCAACCAGGGATCGAACCTACATCCTCTGCATTGGAAGGTGAAGTCTAAATCACTGGGCCACCAGGGAAGTCCCATGAACTGGAGTTTTTAAACTTCATTCTTCTTTGCATGCAATGACATAATGAGATGAATCATACATGATATATTAGATTGCTAGGGCCACCATAACAAATACCACAGACTCTGTTGCTTAAACAATAGATTATTTACTCACGCTTCTGGAGGCTTGCAGTCCAGGCTCAAGGTGTAGCCAGAGTTGTTTTTCTGACACCTCGCTCCTTGATTAGTATATGGCCATCTTCTCACTCTTCATATGGACTTTCCTCTTTGTGTGTTTGTTTCCTAATTCTCCTCTTCAGTCATATTGGATCAGGGCCCACTCATAGACTTAATTTTACCTCAATTACTATGTCTTTACTGCCCTGTTTCCCAATACGGTCATATTCTGAGGTATTGGAGTTTAGGTTACCTACATAAGAATTTGCATGGGGGGACGCAGTTCAGCACACAACACATAGTAAAGCTGTGTTGGTTCTTTCAGAATAGCACTACACAGTATGGGAAACAAGTGAGATTTTACTTCTTGTTTTGAAATAGTTCAGTTTGGATCTCGATGTAGTTCCCTGTTGCAGTAAGAAAGCCAAACATATCCATCAGGTATCAACACACACACACACACACCTTTTACTTATGAGGTTGATTACAACTGAGTCAGTTAGGGTTGTTGTCCAACTGNGGAGGCTTGCAGTCCAGGCTCAAGGTGTAGCCAGAGTTGTTTTTCTGACACCTCGCTCCTTGATTAGTATATGGCCATCTTCTCACTCTTCATATGGACTTTCCTCTTTGTGTGTTTGTTTCCTAATTCTCCTCTTCAGTCATATTGGATCAGGGCCCACTCATAGACTTAATTTTACCTCAATTACTATGTCTTTACTGCCCTGTTTCCCAATACGGTCATATTCTGAGGTATTGGAGTTTAGGTTACCTACATAAGAATTTGCATGGGGGGACGCAGTTCAGCACACAACACATAGTAAAGCTGTGTTGGTTCTTTCAGAATAGCGCTACACAGTATGGGAAACAAGTGAGATTTTACTTCTTGTTTTGAAATAGTTCAGTTTGGATCTCGATGTTGTAGTTCCCTGTTGCAGTAAGAAAGCCAAACATATCCATCAGGTATCAACACACACACACACACTCACACACACACACACCTTTTACTTATGAGGTTGATTACAACTGAATCAGTTAGGGTTGTTGTCCAGCTGAGTTTAATCTATGACTGTAGCCTGTCAGGCTCCTCTGTCCATGGAGTTTTCCAGGCAAGAATACTGGAGCTGGAGTGGGTTGCCATTTCCTGCTCCAGGGGATCTTCCCAACCCAGGGTCGAACCCATGTCTCCTACCTCTCCTACACTGTCTCCTACACTCCTACATCTCCTACTCCTAAAGTCGGATTCTTTACCACTGGGCCACCTGGGAAGCCTAATTTGTTACTGGGTCCACTAAAATTATGTCCTTCATTGATTGGCTATGCAATGGCTTCCTGCTCTTTCTGACTCTGTAGCACTTTGGGTGGCAGAGGTAGAAGATTTAGCTTTCTGGAAGGAAACCATTTAACCCTTTGATACCTTCATACCTAATTCTGTCATTTGAACTCTTTGACTTTCCAGTTATTTCTGCAACACAATAATTATACTAATCCCTCAATTCATATTTTTTGCATATTCAGGCCATGAATTTATGGGCCCAAATTTGCTACACAAGTAACCTTTTTCACTGAAATCAGAAACCAGTGATAGTTTACTTAGAGGTATCTAAACTGCCCACTTCATGATTTATTCCCCTTTCCAGTTTTAACTTTACCTCATCTCCGCATGTTCATTGTCAGAATTGATATTTTATCTAAAGAAAAAGAAAAAATCTTTATTGGAAAAAAAAAGGGACATAAACTTATGTTGTGCAGAAATGGTTCCCAAATGCATTATGTGTGTTACTACCAATTTGTCTAATTTGCACAGCCTCCGGGAGTTGGTGATGGACAGGGAGGCCTGGCGTGCTGCGATTCATGTGGTCGCAAAGAGTCAGACACGACTGAGTGACTGAACTGAACTGAACTGAACAACTGGCAAAGTGGCTAGTGTTGGTATTGCAGCTGCCATGGAACTCCCAGTTGCTTTGGGAATTTTTACATTTTATAAATATGCTGACAGAGTTAACAGTTATCCACAGTATGTTAATTATAAACACTTATTATCTATAGTACCACCTTGATGCTTGATCTTGTATTTCCTTTAATAGAAATGTTACAGCTTTTACATTTGGCTATAATAGGGATTAATCATCACTTATATGTTTTCGACTGTAAGCAGAAAATTTGGAGTGAATTATAGTTGAGATGAGACTATCAGATTTAAAATGCAATGCCAACATAGCTTTCTTTTTTCAACTTATAAAATTTCCATTAACAGAAAATTGCTAATGTCAGTGAACCTCCTGAAACCATTTTACATGACTAAATGATTGACTGATTAATTCAGTGAAAATGTGTTGAGTGTTCAATATGGGCTAGGCCCAGTTATAGTTGCTTGGAATACATCAGTGAACAAAACTCAAACATCTCTATCAGTAGAATTATAAGTTGGAGATAGAAATTAACATATGCTTGCTAAAAGTTATAAAAAAATAATAGAGTAGGATAAAGGGAATCAGGAACTTGGGCAGGGGACTGCAGTTTTGAATAGGGTTGGCCTCACTGAGAAGGTGACATTTGAATAAACTTGATGGAAATGAAGAAGTTAGTCATATGTCTTTCTGAGGAAAAAGCAGAGGCCCAAGGAAAGGCCCTAAATCAGGAGTGTAATTTGAGGGGTCCAAGGAATAGCAAGGAGGTCAGTACGGCTAAATAGGAATGAACAAGAAAGTATAAATTGGATTATAAGGTTTGTAGGCAGAATAAATTTTATCATGGTTCATCATCCACTGATAAGTAGATGTGCGTCCATGCCCAGTCTCTAAGTCCTGTCTGGCTCTTGTGACCCCGTGGACTGTAGCCCTTCAGGCTTCTCCTTGGGACTTTCCAGGCAAGAATACTAGAGCCATTTCCTCCTCCAGGAGATCTTCCTGACCTAGGGATCAAACAGTGTCTTCCACACTGGCAAGCAGATTCTTTACCACTGAGCCACCTGGGAAGCCCCAGTGAGTAGATAGTGCTTATATACTAAGCACTTGGCAGTGGTGGTTAGTTAGTTGCTCAGTCGTGTCCAACTCTTTGTGACCCCATGGACTGTAGCTGATGGGATTTCCTAGACAAGAATACTGGAGTGAATTGCCATTCCCTTCTCCAGGGGATCTTCCTGACCCAGGGATCAAACCCTGGTCTCCTGGATTGCAGGCAGATTCTTTACCATCTGAGCCACCTTGTTTCTGGCAAATGTTAGAGCTGGGATTAGAAAACAGGAACAGCAGAGTAATAACTTAGAGATGCTGGCATGTAGGTTTCTGAGTCCTATCTGACCGTTGTCACATGGACCTCACTAGGGAATTCATTTTTTCACTTAGCCTTAACCATTTGGTACTGAACCATTCTTTTTCAGTTAGATTTTTCTGTCTTCAAGATTTGAACTTTTAACTAGAATGAAAAAATTCTAGTGGAGAGCTACTCTTGATTTGAAAGTTTGAGATATGTCAGCCTCAGGAGACCCATACTATAGACTGGCATTATTCTTTCTTGTTTACTTCTAATAGAATGAATATCATAATTATTATATTTGTCCTCTGTCCATGGGATTCTCCAGGCAAGAATACTGGAGGGGGTTGCAATTTCCTTCTCCAGATCTACCTGACCCAGGGATTGAATCTGGGTCTCCTGCATTGCAGGCAGATTCTTAACCATCTGAGCCACCAGGGAAGTTGGTATAGTTTACAAATTGTATATGTTACCTCATTTGACCCTCACAGCAAATCTGTGTGAGAAGTAGTTATCCATTTTTACATTTTGAACTGGGTATCTTACATTTGCAACCTAGATCTACTCTCTATTCTTTTCCCCATTCTTTATGTGGCCTTGGAGGCTGACCTTTATAGACTGCATCAGTAGGCCCCCTTTCCCTCTTGCTGGTAGAAGGATTTGACCAGTGGGCACACTGGCAGGATATCTAAAGACTGAAAGAAAGTGAGTTCTGGGTATTTATTTCCCCAACTCTCTCTCTGCTAGGCTACTGGTTAGTAGTGGCTGTGTGGAGGCGACAGCCCATATTTATCCTACAACTACACCTCTCTTTCTGTCTCTCTGTCTCTCTCTGTGTTCTCTCAAGGTCAAAGAGGTGATGAGTCTCCACTATTGCTAGCCCCAGGGTGATTCATCATCCCGTGATGAATTTCCTTCTTTAAACCTTGCTCCGTTTTACTCTTTGAGTATGCCTTCTGTTTCCTGACTCTGACTCTGACTGAGACACCTCTTTTAAGATAACCATTTAGACATTGGGGACTTTGCCCAGTGATACAAATATTTTAAGTGACATAGTAGGAACCTGGTTTTATGATTCAGAAGCGTAATCAATTTTGAATATACCACAGAGGAATATATCTCGATTGGTGGATACTGTTGAAAACCTTTCTGCTTTGGTCTCCAGTTAAAATATACTATATGGGATATTATTTATTGTATGTCCTTAAACATGGAAGGGCCTTTGTAAAGATTAGGACTCTATAAAAAGAAATACTATTCCCCTTCTTGCCAAAACAATACAAACAAACAAAAACCGTAAACATGATATATCTTCATAAGAGAAGAATATAGACAAAATCAGGAAGCATTTAGACTGTTTGCTT